>JAYDZE010107150.1:0-23880 GCA_034509125.1 Monilaria moniliformis
GTTAAAGTTATGATATAATCGGCTGATTTTGAAACTTGCGGGATTGACCAGAATTTGACCAAACTTTGTGGTTTTTCAGACAATTTGCCCTAAAAAAAATCACACAAGAACATTAGATATCAGTACAAGTATTCATATTGATACGGCCGGTTGTTAGATAATTCCAATATACCTACATATAAAATATCTAGATACAAAAAAAATATTTTATTTAAGCTCACAAATAACTCAATAATAATCCAACTGGGGTTCCAATTTTGATCCCTCAAAGTCAATGTGCATTGAGAAAATAAATTAACAGAAAGAAAACTACTGACAGTGCTTATTTATCAGAAATAAAAAGAAAAAATTAATTTTTGTAACTGAAATGACATTTTTGTAATTTTTCTCAATACTCTAATTTTTTTTTTTTTGAAAGCAAAACAATATAATTTCATTCACTACTGTCCTCCTTTGCTATTTGCAATAGCCAAGAAGGAAAATCGGAAGTCCAAATACATATATCAATTCGTGAAGCCACTTGGCAAGCAAGGTGATGAGCTGCACTATTTTATATAATATAGATGTCATCACAAACTACTTTACCTCCATTTTGCCCTCTATAAAGTAAATCATACGAGTTTATTAAAAAAATTAGATAAACGTACGGTCAAATGGACGTAGAAGAAGCCACGTCTCAACTCCAATTACTTTATTATTTTTGCATGGGGCTGAAAAAGGAGTCGAATATGTTACTGGATCAGAAGCCGGTGGGCTCCTCTCAAGTAGGGCCCACTGGATCCATACCCAATAATTGGGCCCACATTTAATATCAGGGTTGGGATATTTTTCTCATAAATGAGGATATATTCGCATTTCCCATCCTGTTTCTGATTATATGGACTTTGCAGACACATTTTTAATTCTTATTAAATTGCATTTATATGACTATTCGGCCACTACTGCACGTGTCAAATTCTAATTGAATTCTTTTTCATCCTTGGCATTCAATCAAATCTACAATAACTGATAATAATAATAATAAAAAAAATTACCCACGCCTCTAGATTGAGATCTTATGCGCGTAAATATAATAAACCTTAAACATGATTTGGGTAATAATAATAATAATAATAATAATAACAATAATTATAGGTCTGGTTCATGACCATATAATAATAAATGGTTCGATATGAACGGGCACAAAACGAGAACTAATTTAGCCGCTACCCATCTTTTCCTTTGCCGCAATTTAATTTATTATATGAAGGAAATAATTAACGACAATTTTATGATTTTCGATTGTATGTAGAAGGGTAAAGTTTGAAAAGTCAAGACTGCAAAATATCATTGACGACCATTAATTAGTTTTGGTTTTTGTCGTGTGATTTGAATAGCTTGGCCAAGCTGTCATAACTGTTGCCTAACTTGATAAGAAATTACTTCAATTATAACCACTTTCTGATATTATTCTTTTAAAAGACTTATCTCTTCCCAATCAGAAGCCCAACACCCAACATAAATTACCTTTAAAAGGATAAACTACAAATAAATATTAAATGCCAACACTGAAGTATATATACCGTGAGTCCCGCTTGAAATTTTATAAAAGTTTTACTCATTTTCCGCTGAAACTATTGAAAATGAGACAACTGGACCCGACCCTAACTAATCATTGATAATAACGTCATTAATTTTATCATGCCCTTTTCACAATTCTAGATTTGTATCTCATCTCATCTCTCTCTACAACACTAGTGCCACCACCGACTCACCGACCCCATGTTCCGTTTGGAATGTGCTAGTGCATACTATTCTTTCAAGATTTTTTTTCAAGATTTATATAATATAATATTCCAAGTCCAAATTCATACAATAATGCATGTGAATATTCTTTTATCAAAATCTCAATTGTAAGGCACACAGGTAAATTAATCGTATATTATACAAGAAGAAGATAAAATTACACGACCAGATTATCAAATAATCTGCTCCTAGCACAAGCTTTCAACACAAGAACATCAGAAAATGATCACTTTTTAGATATGAGAATTGAATAAATTCACGTGTTTGTGTGTAAGTAAATACAGAGAATTCCAATCAATAATTGGGAGAATCAGCCAAATCATGATAATATTGAGAGAGCCATTGTGATATGATGTGGACTTCTCTTTTCCTTACTTCTTTAACCCATTTTGGATCTTCATTTGTTGAGAATCTAAGGTCCACGTGGTGCGCATCTGTAATTCATCACTATCACTATCGCTACTTGTCATTTATCTTCTAATTAATGAAAATAAATTTTTTGTCATAAATTCTATTGATATAATAATAATAATAATAATAATAATAACAACCTGTTTTTTCATCCTTTCCACATTCATAAAACATTTACATGTTATGGGCCACTTGTTGGGCCTTACATAGAAGGAAGCCCAAAAATGTGAAGCCCTACATACCTTCTTTGCAATAATAGCAACCACGCTCTTTGTTATATCTATTAGCACCATGCCATCAACAAATGGACCAAATAAGAAAAGATAAAAATTATTGTTATTATTATTTTAAAAAGGTAATCATGTACGTATATATTTAAAAGTCATCAGCTACCCTACTCTCACTCCCTGTCTCAATATCATGCTCCTCTAGAGTTTGTACATGGTGATCTCTAGGATCCTGTCCTCTCTTCCTCAATAAATAGTTTTGTTTATTGTGTGAACTTTATTGACCAATACAACAGATATACTTAGATATACTTATTGAAATCTACAAGTGAAGTAGCCACTGTGTTCAAACATTTCAAAAGTTTGTTTATTGTGTGAACTTTATTGACCAATACAACAGATATACTTATTGAAATCTACAAGTGAAGTAGCCACTGTGTTCAAACATTTCAAAAGTACGGCTGAACTCAATTTGGCACAAAGCTCAAATGTTTACAAAGTGACTGGGGTGGTGAATTTAGAGCTCTTACTTCTTTCCTTCAGAATGAGGGGATTCATCATCGAGTGTCATGCCCTTACACTCCACAACAGAATGGCATGGCAGAAAGGAAACAGATACATTGTGGAGATGGGTTTGACTCTCCTAGCTCAAGCAGGACTTCATATTAAATTCTGGGATGATGCTTTCTCCACTGCCGTGCACCTAATTAATAGACTGCCCTCTTCAACCATTGGTTTCACAACTCCTTATGAGAAACTGTACAAGAGCAAGCCTAATTATCTTGATTTGAAAGTCTTTGATTGCCTCTGTTACCCTCATATTAGGCCCTATAATAACAACAAACTTTAGTTTAGATCAGATTCTGCTGTGTTTCTTGGGTATAGCTCGTCTCACAAAAGGTGGCCCTCCTCAATAGTGGAAAACTCATCATCACCAGAGACATTATCTTTGATGAAACAATTTTTTCCTATCAAACGACTGTTATCACTCCACTATTTTCACAGTCTGTTCCTCTTGCTGTTCCATATTCAATCCCTCCTACTCACATCTTATCTTCTCAAAATTCTTTCTCTCACATTCCATTTTCTTCAGCTTCACACAGTACTGCTAATCACATTCTCAATTTCACCCAATATAGTTGCTCCTAATTCTCACCAACATCCTAATCCTCCCTCTTCCAACACTCCTATGGTTTCTTTTTCTCCAGTTGCATCTTCACCACCTGCCTCTTCTCATTCCTCTTCATCAGTACTGTTTCCTCTCCTCCATTAGTTACATATCATCACATGGTAACTCATGGAAAGGCTGGCATTTTAAAGCCTAAATTGCATCATTCAGCCATCCACTTCTCTTCATCTTGTTGTTCCAAAATCCGTTGCTATAGCTCTTTCTGTTCCTACTAGGAGACATGCTATGAATGAAGAATTCCTTGCTCTCCTTAGAAATAAAACTTGGATTTTATCTTTCTTACCTCCTGGAAAGAATTTGATATGGTCTAGTTGGGTTTTTAAACTCAAGAAACATGATGATGGTGCTATAGCAAGACACAAGGCTCGTTTGGTTGCTCAGGGTTTCTAACAAGAGGCTGGGTTTCATTTCACAGATGTTACACCCAATACCACTCGACTTATTCTCAGTATTGCAGTTATCTTTATGGCTGGAGCATCACTTACTTAGATGTGAATAATCATTTCTTAAATGGAGATTTCGAGGATGAGATCTACATGAGGAAACCCTTCGGTTTTGAACAAGGTTTTTGAACAAGGTCCTCCTAACATGGTTTGTAAGCTGAATGAGGTCTTATATGGACTAAAGCAGGCCTCTCGCTCCTGGTTCATCACTATCCACAATGTCTTACTCAGTCTTGGTTTTACTCAATCTAAGGCTGATACTTCTCTCTTCTTTCAAATCACCAAGTCTGAAACTACATAGCTTTTACTTTACGTGAATGATATGTTGATCACAGGTCATACTTCTGCAAGTATCCATCATATGATTCAGCAGCTGAACAACAAATTCTCTCTAAAAGATCTAGGGAAAGTGAAACACTTCCTGGGTAAGATGACTGATGCTAAATCTTTTCTTACTCCTATGGTATCTGACTTAAAGCTTAGCAAGGCAGAGGGTGAACCTACAGTGGATGGAAAACTCTATAGAAATGTGGTGGGTGCACTCCAATATGCTACTATAACAAGACATGAGATAAACTTTGTTGTGAGCAAAGTTAGTCAATATATGTCGTGTCCACTCAATACATATTGGAAGGTTGTCAAAATGATACTGAGATATCTTGTTGGATCAACTGACTATGGACTTCACATTCGATCTTCCAACTTCAGTCTCTCAAGCTTTTTTTATTCTGACTGCTTCGGACTTGGATGGCAGGCGTTCAATTACAGGTTATTGTGTCTACTTTGGGCAGAATCTATTATCATGGGCTTCTAAGAAGCAGAAGGTGGTCTCTCGATCAAGCACAGAGGCCGAATATCGGAGCCTAGCTTATGTTGTTTCACAGATAAAATGGTTGAGATCTCTTCTTGGAGAATTGGGATTAAAAACTCAAACTATAGTTTGGGTTGATAATTTAAGTATCATTGCTCTGGCTTCCAACCCAGTCCTTAATGCCCGATCAAAGCATATAGAACTAGACATTCATTTTGTTTGTGATAAAGTGGCAGCTAGAGAAATATACCTAAGACATGTCCCTTCAATTGATCAAGCAGCGGACGTACTAACTAAGTTCTTAAGCTAACAATTCTTCTCGATGCTATGTAACAAACTATGAGTTTGTCCGCTATCCTCCGTCGAATTAAGGGGAAGTGTTAATCTTGCTACCTCAACTGTGGAAGATAGCCATGTATCTAAGAATGGGAATATTGATGATAGCCAAAGAGGTGATGTAGAAGATGGTCAGCTTGAGGCTGCTGACAAGGATAAAGCGACATGTCGTCAAGCATTGACAGCTCACTGTACATACCGTAACTGTAAAGGGATTCCAGCTGTTAAGGATACTTCAACGGACAAAAGAGAAATGGCGAGACACAGTGCCTTATGGAGCTTGGATTTTTCAGTGTATACAGCTTTCAGTTAGTTTTGTCTGCAAGTGTTTTGTCTTTAGTCTATGCTAGGGTTTGCCTTAGCTTCTAGGTGATTCCTTTGGCTACTATAAGTAGCAAGCCTTGTATGCAGCACCACTTGAGTTTTTGGAACTTATTCAATGAAATCAACACTGCAGTTATGAAGTTCTGTCTTCTCGTGCTCTTCTTATCTTTCTTTCACCCTGAAATCTTGGGTAATGATATCATTAAAACTAAATGGGGAAGTGATGTTGTCAAAATTGAGATTTGGTGCAGAAGACGCCAAAGCCCCCACAGCTATATGCGGATACTTCAATCTAAACCACTGTATGAAATAAAATACTAACTAATTTTGAATCTCAAAAAATCAAATTATTTAGGGAAAACCATATATACTTCCACCATAGGAACCTCCAAACACAAGAACAGACGAATCAACCGCAGTCAAATTGTGCTTGAGAGTTGCATAATCTGCCAATGCGTGCGTCGAGCTCAACCAACCTAACGTCAACGAATTCAAATAGCTACCGTTTTATTCCCGCCAAAAGGTCTAGACTTTCCATAGAATTTATGCTGCAGTTTGGTATATATATACATACAAATTAAATCAAAATCAACTTGCATGAGAGAGAAAGAGATCTAGAGAGAGGAAATTTATCAAAACCTCAATGAAGAGCAAGAGAGCTTTGAAATGGGGGCGGTTTCGAACATGAAGCCGGTGTTCTGAGTGAACCCTTCAATGTTCGCCTTCGTTGCCGGTGTAGACGAAGATGGGGGAGTTGTGGGCGGCGCCGCCCCAGTTTTTGTGATTGATCAGATACCGCTGCTGGAATATGTGGTAGCTCTGGATTGTAGTTGAAGTGATTGAGGATTTGGGTGAAGAACTTTTCTTCGTAGAGTTTGCTGCTGCTGCCTTTGGCTGCTACAGAGCGCTGCACCTCTGGCTTGAATTTGATTGCTGAAGATGGAAAACCAGGCGTTGTATTGATGGAAGAAGATGAGAGTTCAGTCAATGCTGCAAACGACAGCAGAAGTAGCCAGAATGCTATTTTCTCCCTCCTTGTGATTTGCTAATCCCATGCTGCTAGAGAGAGAGAGAGACTGTGATTCAATTAGTCATATGCAGAGGTTGGGAAATTGGATTTTAGACAAAGTTGGATATCTTTGCTGGTGGCTGATTGGAAAAGCCATTGTTTTGTAAGCAAAGTTGTTCATGTAAATGATTAGATAGTGTATATACAGTATAAGGTAATTCTACGTAAAATCATGAAAATAGGTCAATTTTAATTTGTTCTGTATTTTTCAAAATTTGAATGACAAATTACTAAGTTTCAAAAATTCACAAATTTTTCATCTGATCAAATTATATCACAATGTTTTAAATATTTTCAATTATCTCATCTGACCAAATTTGGGAGAAATTGAAATTGAGTTGGCAGACCAAAAAGTCTACATGAAATGAACGCTCAGTTAGCATAACGACGTCGTATTGTGAGGCTTAAGACGGCGAGAGACAGCGAGAGCGGTTACACTTCTTGAATCGTTAATTACCCATCTCCGACGAGATTCTGCGGTATAGTGGTGGCACCTGCCGAAGTGGTGGTGGAGTGGCGGCGGTTGCAGAAGCAGCAACAACACAACAGAAAGAGGAAGATGGGTCGTGCTGTTGGGGGTTGGGGAGGGTTTGAAAAGAAAAGAAAATAGAAGAAAAAAAAGAAAAGAAATAAATGTAAAGAAAAAAAAACTTATTTTAATGAATTGACGTTGTTTTAAGCATCTCAATACGACGTTGTTTTGCTAACTAATCATTTATTCTATGTAGACTTTTTAGTCTGCCAACTTAGTTTCGATTTCTCCTAAATTGGGTTAGATAGGACAATTAAATTTTTTTTAAACTTTGTGATTTAATCTGATCAGATGTGACAATTGAGAATTTTTAAAACTTCATGATTTGTCATTCAAATTTTGAAAAGTACGGGACAAATTAAAATTAGTCTATTTTTTATGATTTTAGAGAATTATCCCTATAGTATATGTAATATCAATATTGATGTTGCTTCTAGTAGAATACTGAATGGGAATTGACAGAGTAGGCATCTTGTAGTTTTCCCAAGCAGCCAAATTGTATGTAAATAGTCGTATAGATTGGCCTACAACCAAGGGTCTAGATCTGTATTGGCCTTGTTCCATTCATCCCAATGTTCAATAAACAAGTTTATTTGAAGGATTCAATTGATCAGACTAATAATCACCACTCACAATATTGAACAATCTTGTTTTATTCACAATGTATTACTCATACTCCAAAGTTTATGCACACCATCTTCTTGAAACCATTGAAATATAAAAATCAACAATGTATCTGGAATATCTTTTCGAAATTAGAGAAAATATATTCACGTTTTCTGGTTGATTTGAGCCAAAATTATTCCCCAAAATAAATAGGGGCTAAAACGGAATCTTATCACATTTTCTTACATAAAACCTTGTTTTTGTTTCCCATTGAGGTCGTTATGTGTACTGTTCGCCGGAGCAATATCAATTTTGAAAACATTTATTACAAGACAACTATATATATATATTCCAAAATGAAAACTACAGGTGATAATACCAATATGCCATGGTGAAATAAAATACGAGATGAAAGAGAGACGTAATTAATTAGTTCGAATTCAAATTCAAAAAGCACATACTGTATAACAAGTAGTGCCCTTTAACAAAAATATACAGATGGCTTAGAAAGCAACTTACAAGAAGTGGAAGACGGAGTTTGTCACGTCTTCTGCAACGCGAAACATGGAGAGGAACGCGTCTCAGGATGGCGCGAGAGCTCAGTTCGATAACATAACCGTGGAGGAGTTTCCATATGCTTTCGACAAATCAGCAAGATGTTAACTTGTTCATATATTCCTCAGCTGAAAGCGTTTGCTCGTGTCAGATTGCATCGACAACGCACGTGTAGATGCTCCAAAAATGTCACCATTTAGATCTCCTGCTGCCTTCTGCTGTTCTTGACTTGGATTTCTCATGACTTACATCTCTAGGAGGATATGAATGCTCATTCTTCTTCGATGGACTATGGTTTTCTCTCCCTAACCGAGAACTTGATAGTAAGTGATTCTTGAAACCTTTACTAGTTTTGAGCCTCTGCATTTCATCCAAATAGCTACTCTTTGAAGCTTCCTTATCGACTTCATGAAATCCCTCGTTGATCATGTGTTGGTTACCTGCACCTTGAGCTGCCCATTCGACTCCATCAGACGCGCTCCTCTGCAGAGAAGTGCTCCTACGAGAGACCTGCCCAGAGATGGAGTTTCTTGCTCTCGCATCATTACTAGCCGGTGTTCTCCTAGACTCGCGTTCAATTGCGGAGGTATAAGCCCATTTGTTGTGCCCCTTTTCATTACTATTGTTGTTGTTCAACTCCAATTCGATGGAGTGAAGATCACTATCTGCAGAACCTTCTTCTTTGCTGTCTACACCATCCTCAACTTCTTCATCGACTTTGTCTCGTTTCGTTCCAAGGAAAGCTTCGAGTTGCTTCCTTAGCTTGCTGACAGCAGAGCTTTTCTCCTCGAATTGATGCTTGCCCTCGGAAAGCTTCATTTGGGCTCGCTCCTCATGCAACTTATCGGCCAATTCCAGCAGCTCGCGTTCCTCCTCCACTTCTTGATGAACTCTGACAGAATCCCTCTTCGACTTCTCCACTCCGGCCCTATCCTCATCGATATTTCTTGCTAGCTCATCACACACCTGTTCTGTTATCTCTCTTGCTCGTTTCTCACTCTCCAATTCTTTGACTGCCTTCATGAATAACGACTTGATCTCTGCTAGCTCTTGCCCTAGTTTCGCGTTCAAGGTCTCAAGCCGCCTTCTCAGCTTTCGCTCTGCCTCTAGCTCATAGGCAAGGGATCCGACAGCAGCTTCCACGGCTAGGTGCTCTTTGTTCTTCCAAGAGGCCTTTTCTTCAGCAAAACACTTCATGAGATAGCTGATGTCATTCTTCTCTGACCGTTGCTCTTGGATGAGCTGATTGACCTGCAAACGAGCTCTCTCGAGCTCAGAGTGGAGGGCCGAGATGAGAGACATGCTCGAAGAGGGCTGATCTGCTTGAGCCCAGAGGCGGTTGATGATCTTCAGCAGCTCTTTTGAAGTAGTCAGAGCACTGCTTGCATCCTTCAAACGATTCTTTCCGCCAACGGTCGATTCACTTGAAATCTGGGGGCGTGATCGAGTCTCAATCTGCAAGTTGTAGATGTTGATGTAGATGTAGATATAGATATAGATGTTTAAGCAATACAAGAATAAAATTTAAGACAGATTCGTAAAATAAATAAATAAAAAAATTCACCTCCATAAAACTGGCATTGCTAACAGAATCAATAGGTCCAATGTTTCTATCAGCAGACATAAGCTTCTGAGAAATGGACGGCGTCGCCCGCCTCCGGCGACTGCTTGTTCCCGATCGATCCATTTTCTGCAATACTCAAAGATGGAGACTCAGTTCATCGCATATATATGAATAACTTGCAATTTTAGAACACAAAACAATCTTCTTGAACTCAGATTTCCATCAACTTGAGATTCAATGCTTTGTAGTTTGAGATATAAAAAAAACCATAAATCAACATGTATATATAGCCAACGAACACATCAAGCAATGACTTATACCATTTTTAAACCGCATATAAAATCAAATTACTATAAGTCGCAACATTGTTGCCTCAGTAAAATTCAGAAACTACACAGAGAGAGAGACAGACAGAGCAAATGAGCATCCAAAACAGACATTTTGCCTCCACACGCTAATTTTAGTATTGAATTTAATCAACTTAACAAAATAAGCAACTACCTCAGAAACAGTAGGGCTGTGAGGCGGATCGGACAAGTGCGGCGGCAAATAGCCCGAGCCCGAGCCCGAGCCCGAATGCAGCCCCCATCCAGACTGCATCAATTTCTCACCTTTCCTGCTTCCACTCTTCCTCTGCTGCCGCTTCCTCACCTCCAAATTACTCTCACTCATCTTCGGCGACGGCATCTCGTTCATCTCCCACAGCGTCGCAGCCAGCCTCCGGGCCGAGACGGGCTGGGCCGATCTCCCATTATGCGAATACTTAGGAGTCTCAATGGCGTCCCTCAAAGGGGTGGTTCGCCACGTCGGCACCGGGGTGCTGGATCGGGACCTCCCCAGCCCGGCCCGATTCTTCCCCACCAAGATGGCCCGTTTGCTCAACCTATAATTGTAAATTCTCGATGATGAAGATGGTGAAGATGAGCATCCCCTTTTCCGAATCTTGGTGGGCTCATTCAGTCCCTTCATCATCACTTCTCTATGCCCTCTCGTCATCAATCACACTATGATTTTGCTCAATTTCTTCTTCTTCTTTTTTGGTATGCAGTTGGAAAGATCTAACTTTTAGAAAATGTATATCAGCCCAGATACGAAATCAACCACATGATTAAAGAATTAAAGCACAACTGATTTTTTGGTGGGTGAATTGAATCAGAGGTTTCAGAATCTTACAAAATTTTCCAGAAAATTTTGTGGGCATCTATAAACGCGAAGGGCTGAGATTGAGAAAGATTTGAATATGCAACAAATATGTTTTTCAGTGAGAACAAAGTGGTTTTCTTTTGCTTTTCTCGAGAATCTTATTACAGCTGGAATGTGGTTTCAGTAAATACAAGTTTAAAAATGGAAATATAATATGCTTAAAATATAAAAATGGCGAAAGAATTGAATGAGGGAGAATGTATGGGATAAATGATGGGATTCTCGATTTTGTTTATGATTTTGACAGGATTTGTGAAAAAGAGGAGGTACAAGAGATGATGCGCGAGGTACACGCAGACAAAGCGGGAGAGAGCATGTGATGCGAAAACGTGGTGGGTAATGAATGTCTTTTTCGAATTTAACTTGGTGTAATCTGATTGATGACGGCTGTGCAAAATTCTTTGTCTAGTCAGACACCCAGAAATAGGCTGACTGCTTTGTCCTAACTATACGCCAACCCTTTTTCGTATTTTATTTGCTCTTTTTTCTTCTGTCTGCCTAGAAAAAGATTGGATGAATAATGAATTAGGTGTTAACTTTGGAGACGCTGTTGCTTAAAATTATGACTAATATTTTCCTAAGAATAATTATACTTTTTGGATGATCATGTACATAAGTAATTTAAAGCAATAATATGTATTCGCTGCATATATCTTTTTATACCTAAACTATGTTTATAAATGTGGAAATAATGTAGGGTTGCCTAATATCGTTTTGTATATACGTAAATCTGCCTGCAACAATAAGGTGTGATTGTTTGTCCAAAAATAATACTGACTTTTCCACTCTAAGAAGAGAAAGAGAGTAAGGAATATAGTATTCAATTTCCATATTAGTATATATATCTTTGGGATTTTAGTTACATGAAACAAAAAAATTCTTATATTCTCTGAAAATTATACACACATGTTTACAGATATCCATGCACGTAGGGTCAAAATACATTTGGTAAATACGAGGTAAAGCGTTATATTGGGATTAATTTGAACATAATTTTGAAAATAAATTTCCAAGGTAGAATATTTATTTATCACCAAACCCATCTGATTGGACCCCTCCTTACCATTATTTATTATAACGGAAAGCAAACTTACGTAATATTACCGTTCACCATCAATGCCATATTATTTATGAATTATGATGGTAGAGAAGCGTTTTCTAAATCATCAATAAGAAAACATCAAATTTCTAAATTCATGCTTTTAATTTGAATTTCCATGATTTCAAATATATATTTTAGAATACAGAAAAAAAAAAATGTATTCGAGGAATTAATACAATGCTGAGTAGATCGAATCACATCCTATGAAGTATTGACGTCTGCTTGAAATAGCCCATTTTAGGCGTCTTTAAAGAACAATACAAGTTGTCCCATTGGTCCCAGTTCGGGTAGAGTCGGCTGACCGGTCCATTTTTTATTTATTTTTTAAAGAAGGTAAATAGTAGTTCCTCATTTATTTACTGCTGACGCGTTCACTTTGACACATCTACATTGAATACTACGAAATTTAGCAAGAAGTATATGTGTAGCTTCATACAGAAAAAAGAAAAGAAAAAAAAGAAATAGCAAATTGACAGGCACTAGCAACATTAACTTTTGAAAAAGCACATGTTTTTTTTGAAATATGCTTTGAATGTTTCGTTCATATCATGTCTGGCAAGGAGTGCAGAATGGTAATGATCAGTGTCCAACAAAGTCAAAGGGCTCTAGAGAAGGATAATGAAAGTTACCTAACAATCATTACACATAATTCTGTTCAAAAGCTGAAATGTAGAATACCGTCAGCGTAGATTAGTCAGACATATATGTCTTGTTCCCGGGAATGTAGCTGGACTATAGGAGTCTAGGAGAAGTCAAATGCAGCATTACTCGTCAAGGAGGTAGACAAATAGGTAGATGATTAGTTTGATACTTTGATAAAGGTGCCTGGAGTGCCAAAGAGCTGAGACGGGCTCAACTGCACCATAAACACAATCAATCAGTTATCTCCCGCTCATTTGCACAGACTTCTAACTTAAGAGGAGCGTATCATTCAACATGCGAAAATTCTCTATTCCAAGCTTACCTTGTTGATAGAGGAGGGGGAGGCTTCGGACAGGATATCGATGTTGCTTGTCCTGTCATGTGGGATAACCAGCAACACCCAAAACCATATCTACATAAACACAGACGTTTCGTAGTCCACAAGGAAGACAAACAGAAAAGAGAAAAAAAGAAATGAACTGAGGCTATAAAGAGCATTTTCTACCCTCGCGATTCAAAAACACTGCTTTCAAAACCTTTCTCTTCAATAGCAAGTATGCATTCATTTGTTGAAGTATAACTAGGAAAATGCATAGAGCAACTACATCTGCATGACTGCATTACTAATCACAAGAAAACATCATACAATCCAATAACATATTGGAGTCGAAATATGCAAGAAAAATAACCATTCTAATACGGAGGCGTACTCTTTGTTCAAAGAATATTGTATTCCTTCTCCTACTTCCTCAGCCAAAATTACAAAAATTTATCAAGACCCCAAATCTTTTCCAGGATTATAACCAAATTTCCACACAACCATAACTACAAATTTACAGAAAATATCAAATCTTTAGAACTACCTTAAAGCATGATAACATAAAGGCAACGCCAGCAAATGGAACAAACAGCTAAATTGTTGCTTAAACTACCGTATACTTTAACATCTAGCATATATATACGTTTGATATAAATTGGAGGATTTATTTTATTTTTATCAAAATTACCATTGAGTGTTGAACTAGTTGCCAAACAAACCGAAAGAATAGATAATAGTTACACCAAGAGCCAACCTACCGGGCCAGCCCAACTCGGATTGCGGGCTAATCGGATGCGGGCTAATTAGGCTGGAGTTTTATCGGTTTAGAAATTTCTAACTCTAAACCTCTAAATTTAGCGAACTATTCGAATTGACCCGCAGATTTGAGGCCGAACCCACATCCCTAGTCATAGCAACCCACCTTATTTTATCTTGGTTCGCAATAAGATTATGCATTGATTTAGGTAGTTATCTTCTGTAACTTTCTCTCTCTAGACCCATCTCTTTCTCTTTCTCTTTCACTTTCACTTTCTCTTGTTCTGTGTTATCTCTCTACTTTCTCTCTCTCGTCTGAAACTGCCACCGCTCACGGCTTCACACAGCGCCGTCGGCAGTCGCACTCTCCACCGACACTGAACGCAGATCGACCATCGTCGCTGGTCCAGTTCTCACATCAGGCAGCCCTGCTCGCACTCGCCAAGAGCCACCTGTCTGCCGCCGCCGCCTCAACTGCTAAATCTCCAACTGGCGGACGTAAGAGCAACTTTGAAATTCAAGAACAAGATCACAAGATTACAACAACAACAATAAGCCGCCGCTGCTGATTTTTTTAATTATTAGAATTTTTTATGTGGTCAATGCGCTAAATTATTTGGAGTAATCAGATATTGATTGGTTAATTGATTATGTAGTAAATAGTGATAGCTCAAACTATTTTTTATATTTTTTGAATTCGCGATCAATTAGTAGTTTCCATTATTTTAATGTACGAGTCCGGCATATTAACACTTAGTTGTAATATACTATGAATATGTCGTTATCTTTAAAAAATACAAACTACGCTTTTTACCCACTTGTTGATCTGATTGAATATAAAACTGGAAAGAAGATTGAATTTTATCTATCCCCATCTTATTTAGTAGAAACAGCCTTTATTTGTTCCAGATTCTTCTTACCTCACTCAGCATCATGGCAACCTTCTCTCCTTCTGTTCTCACTAGAAGGTAAATTTTTCTTACCATCCTACAATTTGTTGTTTAGTCCAATGTTTAATGTTTTGTTTTAGAAAATTATGATATGGATATATATCTAGAGAGAGAAAGAGAGTTCATGAAGATTTATTATGTTAATTTTCTCTGAACACCAACTTGATTGAAATAGGCTAGAAGGAAAAGTAGCTCTGGTGACCGTAGGAGCCGTTGGGGTCGGAGAATGCACGGCAAAAGTCTTCTTCAACCACGGCGCCAAAGTTGTAATCGCCGACAATCGAGACGAATTAGGGCAATCAGTGATCAAACAAATCGGCGCCTCAAATTCAACCTACATTCACCGCGACGTTACAAACGAGGATCGTGTCCGAACCGCCGTCGACAAAATGTTCCCCCTACGGCAAACTCGACATCATGGTCAACAACGCCGACACTACATCGTCGACCCCCACCCAACGCCGGCAGACTTCGAGCGCGTGTTGGCCATGAATGTCACCAGTATTTTCCTCAGCATAAAACATGCACGCTACGATGTCCCATCTACTCGACGACGAGTGCAGTGTCTGGGATCAGCGGCGCCGCCACGCACGCTAATTACACGTGCGGTGGTGGGGCTGACTAGGAAGGAATGGCGAATTGTTTGTCGCTTTATGGGGGTTTTCTACGAATTTGACAAAGAGATTTTCGGAGTTGATGATGCAGGATTTGAAGAAGCTATGAGTTCCATGGCGAATCTCAAAGGTACAACTCTTAAGCGACTGATGTTGCAAATGCGACTCTTTTTCTTGCGAGTGATGGGTATATGAGCGGCCAAAATTTGTTCATAGATGGGGGATTTAGCATTGCAATGCAAATCTTCAACTATCCTCAATTTAATTAGTTGATTCCATACCTCGTTTTCATTTCTTTTATATCGACCATCTATATATAAACAAAATTTTATGTTCGGTTTAACAGCATAATTCAATAAATAGGCTACTAGGAGGCTAAATAAATTTTATTAACCCACAACCACCAACACTTATTAAATGTAATCGGAATCAAAACGAGTCTCACTAGACACGTCAGGATTGGCCAGCACTAACGACTTTGGCAAGACTGGGATTGACAACGCTATACCCTCCATCCACAACAAGATTTAACCCACTCACATAGCAAGCCTCCTCACTAGCCAAGTAAAGCGCCGCCTTCGCAACATCCTCCACCGTCAGAACCTTCCCCCTGAGATTCCCCGCTTCCGACATGACACCCTCGAACATCAACTTCATCGTCTCGTCTCCGGCGCCAATCCCCGTTAGCACCCCAAACGGCGACACGCAGTTAGCCCTAATCCCGTGCTGTCCCAACTCTACCGCTAAGCTCTTCATCAGCCCCACAATCCCATATTTCGATGCCGCGTAGCCGTGCCCAGTGATCCCAGCGATCTCTGTGCACGCACTGGCCGTAAAGATTATGCATCCCTTCCTGGCCGGGACCATCGCCCTAGCCGCGTGCTTCGCGGCCAGGAAGGCCCCGACCAAGTTAATGTCAAGGGTGTGCTGGAGCGCGCCCTTGTCTACATCGAGGATAGTCTCCCTGGAGCCCTCCACGATGCCCGCGTTGCTATACATGATGTCTATGCTGCCGTGTTTGGCTACGGCGGCCTCCACTAGGCCGCGGACTTGGTCCTCGTCCGTGACGTTGCAGTGGATATAGGTGACGTTGTGACCAAGGCGGTCGGCTAGGGTTTGGCCTAGATTGTCTTGGATGTCAGCGATCACGACCTTCGCGCCGTGGTCATGAAATAGGCTCACCGCGCTTGCTCCGATGCCGCTTGCGCCGCCAGTTACAATGGCCACCTTCCCTTCCAACCTGCGTCATGTCGACATACAATGCATTACAAATGTGTGATTTCGACTAGGTATCACTTTGTTGTCAACAAATTATCGATATATAGTATCGGAAAGAGATTCAGTGTAATGTGTTTTAATGTGAGAAATGAGAATAAATGCTCAAACGTATAAAAATTATGAACAAATAAATATAACATGTGTACAACCACATTAGTTGATTTGTGATTTGTGAATGTATTAAATATTTTTATTACTATTTTTTGCATTTAAGTTATTCTCACTAAATCTCATTTCTATATATATCCAAAATTTCGGACTCGATGACCCATATTCTCGCCCCTTGTTATAAGTACAATAATCTAATAAAGTCAATTTTCATGTAATTTAGACAAATATTTCTCACATCAATCAAACTAAAATTCATAAGTACATGTGAAGATTTTCGAAATTTTGTCTGCAATTTAGAAATCATTGAAAATCTATACATAAAAACGAAACATATATAGATTTGTGAGACTTTAATTAAATTACCTCACAATCCTAGCTCAATATATAAATATTATTTTTGGAAAAAAAAAAAAAAAGCAGTAGCAATATATAGTAATAAAAAGGAAAAAGGTTGAAGAAATCAAGCACAAAAATTGTGATTTGTGGACATGATTTTTAAGACCCCACCTTGGAGAGACAGCGCTGTTTCTACTCATCTTGAGATTGCAGGAAGACAGGTTTGTTTAGTGTTTCGTGTGTTGTTGGATTGGTGAACTGATTCTATTTTATAGGCAGCAACAAAGGGATTCACGCAATTGGGTAGTAACTACAATTTGGCAGTACTCGCGCCGCCGCTTTCAATGAAAAAAGGAGGCACGCTAAACACTTCAATTAAAGAAGGACGTACGCAATAACTACAATTTAGCAGCAGTAGTCGCGCCGCTGCTTTCAATTGAAAAAGGAGGCACGCTAAACACTTCAATTGAAAAAGGGCGCAAGCAGTAACTACAATTTGGCAGGCAGTACTCGCGCGACGCCGCTTTCAGTTTTGGTCCCTCTTTTAATTTCATATCTCACTATTAATATAATATTCTTAATAATATTTACTAAAAATTGGAATTGAAAAAATTGTATGCCTTATTTACAGAGTAATCAATCCAGATAATGAATTATTAAAAAATCAATTAAATACTAAAATCCTAGCTAATGATTGTGAAATTAACTATAAAATGTAAGATCAACTGAAACCGGAGAAAATAAGATAACAAAAAAAGTTAAAAAATAATAGCGGAAACGAGAAAGACACAAGAAGTGGGTAGAGCATAGCATCCAAAGACTAAAATGCGTTGTTTTTAATTTATGAGGAAAGACTTCTATTGTCATAAATGTGAAAACAGATATTACAATGGACGATGTCACCGACGTGGAAGGCCAAAACGTAGCTGAAGAATTAATCGGGGAAAGAAATAAATAATATCATTGATAAATATATATAATGCTTGTGGTGATAATTAATACTCTATATCACAACTAAGTCTAAAACTCAGAACATTAATTCATGCTAATTTGATTCTCATCGAATATATTTATGTATAAGATTTATATTAAATGGTATTGTCAGGTACCGATTAGATTTTATAGATTTTCATCCAATTATTATAGATTTTCGAGAGAGAAAAAAAAACTAACAGAGAAAAAAAAAATTCCTGGCAATTTGAATAGTGTCAGTAAAAAAATCAAGAAAAAGAGAGTCAATTGAACAAGCTTTTCCAATTTAACAGTTGTGGTCGTATTTGTACTAGTGATTTTATCGCAGCGTCATCAATAATTAATCATTGTGGGGCAGTCTTGGACCCTCGCGGTGCTTATGCATTTAATTATTTTTCTTCTCATATCGAATAACATGTGTTTCTTTATATCAATGCATCTTGATAGATTGAAAACAAAATCGTTTGGGAATTTCAAACTGTAAAGCCACTTAAACAACCTGTGTATCTTCATATTGATGCATTTGTTCTCCGTTTAAATTCGGATGAGGACCAGACTTGTTGACTCTATTTTTTTAAAGTTCTTCTTATCTCTGCGCCACCGCCAATTTCTATCCAAATTTTGAGAAGGAAGAAAATTTTAACACTACAAATTAACAAAGAATAATTACATAAAACACATACAAACTTTTATTTACGTATGTGAGCTCTAATAACGATCAAGAAGTGTTCATTTCATCAATATACTAATAACAAAAATTTGCCATGATCGTATTTTCTATTAAATTGATAGAAATTTTTGACGATGTAGAACAAATTCTCATGCTATTTATTATGTTATACTCAATTTGCAAGCACCTTTACCGAGCATAGGGTGCTCGCTAACTGAGCGGAAAATTTTCCCGTCTATCTTTTGGGAGGGAGACTAGAATTATCGAACACCAGATGCTTGCTATTTGTTCCCTTCGCGCGGGAACAGTTCAACCCAATTTTTCGACCAAAAGAATGCGGGGGTTTTCCCGCGTCTACATTGCTGAGCACTTAAGTGCCGGGTAAATTTAGCGACTACCAATATGCTTGCTATATGGTCTTTTGCGTCAGACTTACCGAGCACTTATGTGCCAGGGTGCTCGCTAGGTTGTCTTATTTTCCGATTTTTTTTAGGTAAAGAATATCGAGCACTATAATGTGTGCTCGAAAATAGCTCGCTAAATGTACCAGTTACTGAGCATACAAGTGCTCGATAACCCCTCAGAATTTTCCTTTCCAAAGTTGTGTCAAAAATTTCCGATTAAATTGTTTTTCCTCATTAAGTGCTCGCTAATATAGACGAGTGCTTGGAAAGTGCTCGCCAAAAGTGATCTGTATTAAGCATTTTTTTTTTGTAGTTGCTGATGTGGTGTTACCTTAAAAATTTCACATGATATCTTAGTGATATACGTCGGGAACTGTATGATTAATACATTTACAAATAAATAATTTATTCATAAGTTTTTTAGAGTTGGTTGAAATTTAAAATTTCGTAAAGCAGTATACCCTGACATACTTTAGTTAAATTCGCAACTTGTGTTAGAAACATTATTTTATAACTCCGTTATCATCGTGTAACTCTCTTATGGGGTATAAAAATTGGAGAATAATTAAATTTCAAATAAGCTGTTTGGTTTACAGAAAATATATCTGCTTCGCACCCACTGCCAACTACGTAAACAATATGGGCCAATAAAAAATCGTGCTAATGGCCCAATCTCAATATCTCAAGGCCCAATCTCAAAATTAGGTAGATCCAAGTTTATAAACAATTAAATACTCTCAAGATTATAAAAATCCCCAAATCGCCTCTCTCAACAGTCCCACTAAAACCCTAGCAAAATCTCCGCCGCTCTCGCCTCCAGATACCTCCGCTGCAATGGGTCGCGTTCGTACGAAGACGGTGAAGAAGTCCTCCCGCCAGGTAATCGAGGGGCACTACCCGAAGATGACCTTGGACTTCCACACCAACAAGAAGGTTCTGGAAGAGGTCGCCATCATCCCGTCGAAGCGCCTCCGCAACAAGATCGCCGGTTTCTCGACCCATTTGATGAAACGGATCCAGAAAGGACCCGTCCGCGGCATCTCATTGAAGCTGCAGGAGGAGGAGCGCGAGCGCCGCATGGACTACGTGCCCGATGAGTCGGCGATCAAGGTCGATAGAATCGAGGTTGATCAGGAGACGGTTGATATGTTGGAGTCGCTCGGCATGAAGGATTTGCCAGGCATCGAGATCAGACAAGACCAGGCTGCTATCGCCGTTGCGCCGCAGATGAACTACGGCGGCGGAGGCGCCCGGAGATACTGAGAGATATGAGGTCGCTGTTTTCGATTTTTTCTAGTTAGTGTTTTATTTTTCGATGTTGCGTTATAGGGATTATTGTCAGCTTTGATAGAAAATTAAGCCTTTGTTTGTTCTATTGCGATTGAACGTGAATTGGAGACTATATTTATTTGATACTAGAAGATTTGGTATTAAAGCAATTTTTCTTTAGCCATCACTTTGATCAAAGTTGTGATATTCTTTGAAGTGGTAGTGTTACTTAATTGTGTTCTGACTTAATTTAATCCAAGTTAGCCATCTGCGTTATTGCACTTTGATCTCCTTGTTCTACGAATTCCAAGTTCCTCATTTTCCAACTAAACAAAAAAGAGAAAAATCACAATACAAATAGTAAATAATAAATAAAGAGGTGCAACTCAATCCTAGCCCAAAATCCAAATTGACAAACCCATTTGCCATAAGGATTATTAAATTCGAACCTCATAATCAGTCCGAATCTCCATCCCTTCATCCATCAACTCAAAAAATGCCAACTTTCAGATTTGTTTAACGTTAACTCGTTATTTTTTACTCCTGTGACCTGTGAGTTTGCACATATACATTGCTACGTGATGACAGTGGCATAAAATGATGAAACCTATGGAATTTGTAGGATGGCTTCCGTGGTTGTTGCTCTCATTGTAAACTCCCAGGAGACATTTTCTTCCCTTTTTATTGCTTTTAGTTGAGAGGATTCATGTCAGATTAAAGTTGATAGTTTGTTTTCCATGTTCTTAGTTGTGAACTTGCCCTCCTTGCTTAGTGATGGTAGATGGTAGCTTTCTCCCTCTCAGTCTACTCTCACTTGATGTAACAACATTCTAAGACCTAGATTGCTTTCTCATTAAATGTTCCAATTATCAATGCAAGTAAACTAAAAAAGTGACATCTTTGTCCAAGGCCATCTCTCACCACTATGCCATTGATGCAAACATGCCTGCTTCAGAGGTTAATATCTTTTATGTTTGATGGAAAAAACTAATTAATTTTCGAATAAGTGTAGACCTCAATCATTCATGCTTTTACGTGAAGATGATTTCAGTCTACGCATATTTTATGTGATCTTTAGTTGATATTTGTATATGATCTGATGTGAAATCTAGGTTGATAAGTTGAGTGAGTTATTGATATGTGAATTTGCTTTCACATGTTTCATTAGTAATAGTGACATTAGTACATTAATAAGATGGTTGGGCCGTGACATATTTGAAATTGGGCCTTATTTCGGGCTGATTTAAGTCCTACATAGGCATACGTAACGTTTAAATTTTGTGCAACGTGTTTGTTATGGTTGGGCCGTGACATAGTGAAGCTCACTTGACTAACAATTACTTCTTGCTATCACTAACTACTTGAAATTTCATTATTAAGATGTTTACCCCACAAATTCGCTGCTAGTTAAAATTTTCTGTCCTAGTAGTGATAGAAATAGAAAATGTAATCACCAGTTGATGGCTCAAATCAAAAGTTAGAAATTAATTATTAACGGCATATCAAGAGCCCGTGGAATTGGTTAATTAATATTTATTTGACACAATCACTAATCTCAATAAAAAATTATATGTATTTTTAAGAGACGGTTTTCTTTTTAAATTAATAATGTAGATAGAACAATATAAAATATTAAACACGGAACAATTCTCTATTCTTTATGCAGTTGTTATGTACGGACATGGCTCTATCTATACATATTATTTTGTTTTTATTCACCTAAATCTAACCACATTTTTGGAGAAGATATTTCCAGGAGATTTTTGAATTCACAAAATTTTCTAAACCTTATATGAATACTCGAAAGATTAACTTATGTATTAACTTTTTTTCCCCTTGCGTTGTCAGGCTTCATTGTTTCTAATAAATTCACCAATAATACAATTGTTTACAATTTAAATGTTTAGATAAATATCTTTCACGCCCGCAAATTGTATTCAAACTTAATATTATCAGATTTTGGTATGTGAATTGTATGACGAGGACAAGTGATGCTTGTGTGACAAGGTATATTGTCGTGCATGTTCCAATTGTACATTAAAACATTCTTAAGTAGAGGAAACTGTTTTGACACAAGATGTACATGCCTTAGAAATTTCAGTACACTACGGAGTAGGGTGGGGTATGTATATTGAAAATGTAATTATTATTTTTATTCCGGTATGAAAAATATGGAATTGTATTTTACTAAAATTGGTCATGATAATTAGTTGCACTGCAATAACTAGTATTAATTTCTATTAAATCTTATGCAACTTTCTTTACTCGATCAAACATATTACTGCGATTCCAGGGTTATCTGCCACATTTAAATTTAAATCTGACGCTGTTTATAGTCGAATCGTGCATTCAAAGCCCACATAGGAAAATGCAACAAGAAATTAATTACAGATGGGGTTGCTTTATAAATCAACAATTAATTGATTTTGCAGGATATTTCAATGAACGTTACATAAAATAATGAAGTTGACAACTGTGGGAACTGAAAAAGGAAATTTAATGTTGAGTTATTTTACTCCAAATTCAAATCGCTCCAGTAGTTTCATCGACTCCATTATTGATGTAATATGATAATAATCTTTTCTCCTACTTTTTTCGTGAAAGAAGAAGAAATTATAATTAATTTGGTTTCGGAAAGAAGCAGAAATGTTAGGACTGATATTGTAGGGTAGCATCACTTAAATTCAACTTTCATAAATATTCAATACAGCATTGGTTAGGCCGGCCTTTTTTCACTGTTTGCATTTTTTATCTTTTAGGCAAAGTTTTTTTTATATGTTTAACCTTAAAATCTAAATCATATATTGATTGGGCATAAATTAATGCCTTGTTCTTTGGAAATTATTTAGTGTTACTCTATCCACATTGTTGTAGACTTCTTCTTTGCACATATCGTTCTATAATTATTGTTTGTAAATAAATTTAATTCAAAGAGCGCACGAGGGTGCAACCCAAAATAGATAAACCAGGTTGGAAAATTACAAATTCATATTATAACAAATTAAGACAATGAGATGGATTAGAAATCCAATCTCCCACGGTAACTCATCTGCAAAAAAAAAAAAATTTCTGTTAATTGTTAAAAAATCATTAAGGTATATTACAGGAAAAAAGAAAATCTAGTGCGCATCTAATAAGGAAATTGGACTAATTTTGGGATGGAGAAAAAAGAAATAAACAACTATTTTTACTAGAGGAGGGGAGTGTAATCTTTTTCTTCTTAATTGTAACTTGATAAATCAAGGTACTCGTATCTCACTAAGGCTGAGTTTGGTAGGCTAGATGAGATTAGACGAGATAGATTAAGTAGGATGGGCTTTAAGATAAAAGTTACTGTATCAACAAGATAAGGATTTAATGTTATTGTTTGGTACGTAAGATAGAAATCAAGATAAAAATAAG
>JAYDZE010107261.1:0-23861 GCA_034509125.1 Monilaria moniliformis
TGATATAATCGGCTGATTTTGAAACTTGCGGGATTGACCAGAATTTGACCAAACTTTGTGGTTTTTCTGGCAATTTGACCTTTATAAAACCGGGCCAAAAGTCCTGTCATCACCATTAAACCATTAATTAATCCTAAATCATAGCATAATCTACTGATAAGAACATTTTACGACTCAGAACAATCAGTAGGGCACTGGCGAAGGAGACGGACTAATACAAGAGCTCTGCTATACTCAGTTACGGCGGCGCGCCACTTCCTCCCCCAATTGCGCAAAATGAGGGTGTTGACATTCACTTCCCGCAGCAGAGCTATTTTCACGTTCCCCTCCATCACCGCCGCACCGCGGTGCTTCTCCGCGCTCGCCCGGAAACCCAACCCCGAGCACAAAATTCTCTCCTATATCGTTCTCCACCGCGGTTCCAGTGCCGTCCATTCCGGCCGTTCGTCTCCCGCGGCGGCGTTTCTGCAGTGTAATTCCGGTTTCGCGGCGTCGAGATGCGTATCTTCAATTTCGTCTTCTGCTGCTGGAACACTGGAGACGGGCGACGCCGTCAGCCGAGTGGAGGCGGAGAGTTTGGAGGAGGAGGACGACGACGACATTAGCGAGGCGTCAAAAGCTTGTATTCCAGTTAGGGCTTATTTCTTCTCGACTAGGTCTGTGGAGATTTATTTTTATTGAAAATTTATTTTGTTATGGATTTATTTCGTATAATAATTGAGTTTTTATTTTTATTTTTATTTTTATTGTGTTTATGGTGATCGTGTGGCAGTGTGGATTTGAGGGGCTTAGTGGAGCAAAATAAGCAGAATTTTATCCCACCATCGTCTAGAATGACTAACTATGTCGTTTTGCGGTTTGGTGATTTGAAACCCGATCCTAATGTAAGCTCTCCTCTTGTGTTCGAGCTGTGATTGGGTTATTGGATATTATAATTTCAGGGATAATGCATTCTTGTAATTTTGGCAGGATTGCATAGCTCGAAAAGTCTCTGTTTATAGAATATATGCATATGCTTTAAAAGAGAATTTCTAACGGATGATACTTGTAATGTGTTGTGATTATTCTCCAAGTTTCTGAGTGGTGGAATGATTTTGGTGGATAAATTTGTTACTGATACTTTGACTGTCTCTTGAATTTGTAGATAATAAGTAACTGAATGTTGTTGTTTCAGGGTTTAGGCTATAGTTTAAGCGGAAATGATTGCTGCTTCATGGTAGTTTTCCAGTATGGTTCGATTGTCCTATTCAATGTCCGTGACAATGAAATTGATGGATATCTAAAAATTGTGGAAAGGCATGCTTCAGGATTGCTTCCTGAGATGAGAAAGGATGGTGAGCTCACTGCTCACCTGTAAGCTCTGTCTTCAATTTTAAATTGTATTCTACAATTGCCTAATTACGATGTTGGTGATATGTATTCCTTCCACCTGTCTTTAATGCTAATGTAGTACATAAACTGAGAAGGATCTGAATTCTCTACTTTCTGTGTAAAGATTGAATATTTCCAACTTTGAAGGGATACCGTGCTTTTGCAAGGCAAAAGGCAGTTTAAATATCTATACAACTAATAGATAATGCTCTTACTCTAAAACCATTCAGAATGGGAATAATGTGATAATCAGGGTTCTGCCAAGTTAGAAAGAACTGATCTGAGAATTAGGTTAATCAGTTTTGGACTGTGTGTTAGAGGATGTATGTTATACTTAAAGTACTACTTATTTTCTTGAGATGCCTACTAACTCTTGTATTGCTTTCTTTCAGAATTCCTGTTACTATATAAAAAATAACAAATGCATAAATGATGCTCATTTTGTTACCATTTGCGAGTTTTTTCCATTGCTGTAATTTCAGTTCTATCATCTGTTGAAATAGGTAGTTCATTTGGTAGCTTCGTTGTGCAGATGTAGCAAATAGCATATCAGTTATAACACTCTTCAGTCTTCTCTCAACTCATTCCTTCATGCTTACTAGTTTCTTTGTTATCTCTGTGGGTTCAGAATATGAGGTGCGGGAGAAACCTACGTTACATACATGGATGCAAGGCGGTCTTGATTACATAACACTGCAATACTTAAACACTGATGGAATCCGCACAATTGGTAGTGTTCTTGGCCAAAGTATTGCTCTTGACTATTATGTTCGTCAGGTTGGTTTCCTGTCTACTTTCACAATTAAACTATAAGTTTTGGTTTTGACAATCTATGTATGTTCTCTTTCTGAATTCTAATTCTTCTTTAGGTTGATGGAATTGTTGCTGAATTTACTGACATCAATCGGGGAATGGAAAAAACTGGAACTTTCACAATGCAACGCAAAAAGCTTTTTCAACTGGTTGGAAAGGCAAATTCTAATCTGGCTGATGTAATACTTAAACTCGGACTTTTCGAGAGGTATTAATATTATTTTGGAGTTGTTTGATTCAAGATTGATGGATATGCCTGGAGTCATTTTTGTTGTACAAGGTTTGAGAATACTTGTATCCCTTCTTCCTATTGTAACTCATGAGATTTTAGTCTGGTATAAACCATAAATGACACACACACATATGTTAGATAATATAGATAGCATGCTTGCTGGCCTGATTAGTAAGTTGCAGAATTGTGAATTTGGAATTAAAATGGAAGAGATGAGTTGGGAACTTTAATTTGATATTGATATTTCCTATATGTATCCCTAGAAGACTGTCCTTTTGGGATTGGTAAAAATATATATGAGCACTTGTTGGGAGTATTCCTCCCACTTATCATACATTTTTCTATATGCCTCGCTTCTTTGCTTATGCTCTTAACTTCAGAAACTGAGATGAATTCATGTATCTGATCCAGGTCAGATATTGCATGGAAGGATGCCAAATATGCACAGATTTGGGAGTACCTGAGGGATGAATTCGAATTAACTCAGAGATTCGCAAGCCTTGATTTCAAATTGAAGTTTGTTGAGGTATTACCTTTTACCATGCACCCATCATTTCCATAGTATCGTTAGGACCAAATTGATTCATTATTTTCTTTACATGCAGCATAACATTCGTTTCCTTCAAGAAATTCTCCAGAACAGGAAGTCGGATTTTCTTGAGTGGCTGATTATCATTCTAATTGGTGCTGAAATCCTCATATCTGTATATGACATCGCTCATAGGTCGGTTACAGCGTTATAGAACCTACCACAGTCGATCCAATAATATGAGTTCATGAATACTTGCAGATATGCTGTATATACGACTCTGGATTTATAATTTTTTGCTTCATGCAATTAGTCAGAAGAAAAATTTCTGATGTAATTTTGACTATTTTCACGCAGTTTTGCGTTCTACTATTCTTTTATTAAGATGATGCATAAAGGCTGTTGTCTAATCCAAAAAAGAGATTTTGTGTATTCTTCTCTTTAAATTTGATCAGCTATTACGCATTATCATTTGAGTCGTCAATATGTAGCCACATTTCTGTAGGACTTGTCTAATAAGACTTGTCGACTACGGTTTTGCTTTCTTTTTTTTTGGTTTATGAGCCAATTTCACTCACAATAGTCACTATTAGCATAGTGATGGCTAGTATGCACGAATAGTCTAGCATGGCTGGTATGCACGAATAGAGTAATGATTTATGCATTGTCTAGTATGGCTGGTATGCCCGAATAGAGTAATGATATCTGCGTCCATTCTCATTCTCATGGTTGGTATAGTTTTTGTAGTAGCAATCAATCATCATTCCCAAAGGAATGCTCATTTCCTTGAACATGCAATTAGCCATTCCCCACTCTTCCATTGTATTGTCTATTTTCATGAATATGATATTAGTTCAATTTAAATTTTACTTTTTTTATACAAAATTCTTCTTTTTTATTTTTTTCTTTTGGCATAATAATAGTATAATAATTATAATAAATAATTAGCAATAGTATGAAATAATATATAAATTTATAATCATAAAAAATAATTATTATAAAATAATAATAATAATGATTATTACGTTAATTCTATTTCATTCATATTCTTTCAATCCTTGTAAATATCAGTCATAGGAATGACTATTCCATTCTATTCCCATATCCGATATATTTTCATCTAAATACATTCAATTTATTTTTTTATGCGATATTTTTTTTTTCTGTTAAATATTTCCTTTATTTCTTCTCGTTGGTTGGGCCTTGATGAGGCCATCTAGTATGGGCCAATTTGGTTATGGAAAGCCCATTTTAAAGGCCCAACTTTGAAAAAGACGGAAATAACCTTCCAGACCATGCGAAAGACCCCATATTCATATCATCTCCTTATCCTATGTCTAAACTCTGAATTTTAACTCCGACTGAGTTACTGATAAATCAAAAAGAGGAGACGCGAAGAGAAGGTGAGTTATCTCTCTCCATTTATTTGAAGAAATCCTTTATTTCATTTCAATTGAAGAAAAATGGAAGCTATTCATGATATTTATTCTATATTTTTGTGTTTGGCTATCGGAGAAATTTCTGTTAATTTTGGCTGTATTTGCAGCTAGCTAGGGTTGCATTTTGTTTACGGTTTCTGATTGATGTATTTAAATATTCTGATCTCATTTTATTTTTAAGTAGATCGAATGAGTTTCCGAAGAATAGATGAAATGTAAACTTTTGATTAATCTCCGTGAACTCTGTTGTGGAGTGATTGAAAAATTGGGATTTGAGGTTATGCAGGATAAGGTTTGTTTTTGTCTTGCAAATGAAGAGCATTATATTGGTATGTAGTTTGTACAATGGCTAATTTCATTTTTGAAGATTAGGGAAATTGTAAAATGTTGGATAACTTGAAATGGACATCTTGTTCACAAATTGGAAATAAGTATGAGATGTGGAACTTCATAAAATGTTCGCTTTATTTTGTAGTTACGTTCTTTGTTTGGCCCCGCATTTGTGACGATTAGTCGTGAAAAGGCAGGATATATTCATCGACTGCTGATAGTTTTGTAATTGTTGGTCTAGGATGGATAGCACCATGGATGCGTCAGGAGAACCAATCCCAACATCATCGGTGTTGATGGCAGCTGCGAAGCATATAGGGACTAGGTGCCGTGGTGAGAACGTAGCATTTTTGAAGTGCAAGAAGGATGATCCAAACCCCGAGAAATGCCTTGATAAAGGACGTCAAGTAACTGAATGCGTTCTTCACCTGTAAGTTAAAATTTGTAACTTGTAAAATGGATGCAAGAAAAGCTCTTTCTGCGTCAATTTTAACCGTGTGATTTTGTTGCCTGCCAAATTATGATCGAGAGTTGTTCGAGTGTTCTGGCTACGGAAAGTGTGTGCGTTGTCTTATCATGTTAATGCATGTATATCTTATTTGGAGTTAGCTATAATGCTATAAAACTTACGGTGACTACTGGCTTCACCGACTTTAGTGTGTTTACATTGGTTTCTGGTTCATTTGCAACCTGTTTTTGTAACATAGATAGTATAAATCTTGATGGTTATGCTCAGTCGCTAGGCTGCATTGTGATAGGGTAGTTATGGGAAAATCTCAGCTGCTACTTAATAATGATAACTTCTCGGGTTGAACAGTTACTCTGCTGGTGTATCATAAAGTCTTATATATAATATAAGTTCTACACTTCCACCAAAAACTACTCCTCTCATGTTCCTTCCTCCTCTGCCTTTCTTCTCAATCTTTTCCCTCTATCTATATTTTTTTCTCAAACCACTTTTCCTTATGCTCTTTGTTCTCTAGTAGAGATTCTGTTTGTAGGTATTCCGGGCTTTTCTTGTGGTCCCTACATGATCATTCACCTCGAAAGACAGTTATAGTAGAAATGCAATACGAAACCCATAATGACAAGTCATATTGACATTAAAGATACAAAATATGAGCAAACATTGAGTTTTTGAATGTTATTGTAGGACTATTAGAGGAAATATGTGCTTCTCAATCACTATTGTTGATCCTTGATCTCTTCTTTTCCTGAATTTTACATCTTAAAGGTCTTAAATGTTCTAGACTCAAGTATTGACCAGGAACTCAAAAGTTAATATACGACAAGTTATCATAATATGGAACTAATAAACACTTAATCTTTAAAAGAAGGTTCACATATATGTAGACTGTCCTGACAGCCATTGTCCTATCCCAGTTTTGTCTTCTTCTATGTTTCCATCATCATTGTTACTATTATTTTGTACAATGTCTACTATTAGGAAACTGCCCTGAACAAATCAGAAAGGGAACCTGTTCCATGCTGCTGTACAGGCTGGATAGAACTGAGTGGTTTTCCTGGCAAATCTCACTACTTGTAAATAAAGCGTTAAGACTAATAATGGAAAAGGCATAGTTCGAATCATTTCTTATGAACTCATAATTGCCATTTTCCATCAAAATTCAAAGCACATTATTTGATTAACAACACATATATTTGACTGTTACCATCTTTGAGGCACCTAATCGTGTGCTAATCAACAGAAAAGCTAACTGTAATATGTGTTTGTAGGCTGAGAGATCTCCACCAGAACTGCAACAAAGAAATGGATGCTTATGCAGGATGCATGTATTACCACACAAATGAATTTGAACTTTGTCGCAAGGAGCAGCAGGCATTCGAGAAAGCATGCCCCTTCTAATAACTAGCAAGAACAACCTCCATCTTGTGAGTTTGTGATAATAAAATTACCCTGCGGATTTTTCTGTCAAATGTACTTTAGATCGATCTTTTTTCCTCTGTATGGTGTTAGAAAACTCTTTCCTATGCAATCGAATACCATGCTCAGGGATATCTATTCGTCTTCGTGTTAAACTCGATTTCCCCGATTTCATTGCTAATATTCTCATATTTGTTTACATATGAAAAGATAATAAACAATGCAAGTATCGGGTTGTTCATGTTGTTGGTATTCGTTGCTCATTTTTTTTCAATAATATTAAGATTGAGGATCTGTGCTTTGGAAAGGAGAGGATTGGAGAAGTCACCTTAGTTTTTGTTGAATTATGACATATTGATTCTTTGCTCTCTCTCTCTCTCACTTTTTCTTTTTTGTTGTTGTGCTTGAAAGCTTTTAGCATCATTTTTCTAATCTAGTATATATGATTTACCTTTTAAAATAATGCAATAAATGTTTGTTTACTATGCATGATAAGAGAGTGTGATAGGTACTTCTCACATTGTAATATCTTGTTTGCTTCAAATTCATAATAGAATATATAATATAAATTTTAATTATTACTATAGATTAATTTATTAATAGATTAAAATACCATAATTTCACACTCTTATCATAAATTAATTGATTAAATTACCAAATTTTGTTTTATACAATAATTTTACTTTTTAGTAGATAATTTCAGTTAAACATATCGAATATTATCTCATATTGCGTATCAAACAAGTTCTATATATGAGTTTAGCATTATTTTATTTTATTTTTAGTCATGTATGCATATACAGTATGTGAAGTTTGTAAGTGCATGTTGATTGTTTTGATTATTTTCAATCTCAGAAAAATCCAAGTTCCCTGGTGTGGCATCCATCCCAATCCCATACCCATTTCTTAACTTAGCAAGAAAGCAGGGCAAAATCATAATGCACCAATTTTCACACAAATTTATTTTGCGATATAGATTTCCATTGTCCATTTATTTTCTTTTGATCAACAATGGGAGCAGTATTTAGGCAACCAAACTGATAAAACTCTTCCTAATTTCAATCGAAAAATTCACTTGTATCTTATGTGCATAGACAATCCACTCTCCACAACTTAAGAAAAAGAGTCAATCCGACACGAAGGAAAAAACTTACATGCTCTCACTTCCCACTAACAAGACAAAGGCACAACTTTATAACTCGCAAGCAAGCACAACTTTTAAAGCTCTTTTACGCACAAAAACCGCATAAACAAGCACAACCACGCAAGCAAAAACACTCTCATGTCTCATCCACACTTCAAACGCAGCACTGTCCAAAGTGCTGAAACAATTAAAGAGAGATGAAATTTAATTCCCTGATGAGCAGCTCGTGTGACGAGCTTGTGGCTTTTCTACAACTTCGGATGCTTGCATCCACAGCTTCTCACCAAGAGTGCCTCCACAACAAGCTTCAGTTCCTACAACAGCCCAAGAAAATAAGGAAACAAGAAATAACATACGAACTAAAGAAAAACAAAGGGAAGTAAAAGAAATCAAGAAAATGTGAGTTGCCTCCCACACAATGCTAGTTTTAGAGTCGTTAGCCCGACTGAGGAAACTCAACCAAATCCGGAATGGATTAGCAGCTGCTTCATAATATCATTTTCTCACTGAGTGGAGAATGAGCCTCACTTTATTTGATAGAGTGTGTTGTGAGTGGAAAAATAGTGGGTCATTTATGGTAAAATTGTAAATAAGTGGAGAACGTGTGGATAAATTATAAAGAAATTATGTTGAAAAATAAGTGTGCACTAATTTGAGAGATATACCAAAATGACTAAGTGTGCACTATTTTGTGGGACGGATGGAGTATATAATATATATAATTATATTATTATATACAATGACTTCGGTCAGTTTGATAGACCGAACTCCGGTTTGGACTAACCGAAGACTGACTGAATTCAATTCAATTTTCTGTTTTACAAATCGAATTGAAACTGAACCTTAAAAAAGACATGAACCTATCGTTTCGGTTCGGTTTTTTAGTTCTGGTTCGGTTACGCTCACCCCTACGTATGTAAAAGAGTTGTAGACTCTTGTTTATTGAGAGGTTATGTGGTGAGCATGACTCATGTCTAAGGTGAGTGTGGTGCAAACAGGTCTAGCAAGCTACCGTGTGGTGGAGCTTTGGAAAGTTACTAGGCATAATAAGGTGTAATCCTATTCTATGTCCATTATAATTTAACTTAAGGTAGTGAATTGTTTTCTTTGAGCAATACCTTCCAGATGTAGGTGGATCATCGAACTGCATTACCTAGTTCCTGGCCGTTTTGCTTCTTTTATTTACTTATGCTCGTATGTTTGTTCATATTTCATGTAGTACTCAATGTGGTACACGTCTCACTACATGTTTTACGGATAAACCAAATTTTCAATTATGAGGTTTGTATTCCTAATACATCAAATTAAAATCTTTATATGAAAGATAAATAAATTAGTCGAACTCTGAATAAGTAAAATAAAATGATTTAAAAGACAGAAATACTAAAATTTGATAATTATACTGACGAGAATCATATACATGTCAGCGTCGAATATTCCACATACACGCTCATCTAATTTCCGAAAATTTACTGCAGCAAAGTAAAAATGAAATGAACCAGTAATCTCAATAGTCAATATTCACGACCAATTATAGTAACCAATATATTTATTTTTACTGAGATGAGGTAATACCGCAGCAGTAATAAATAAGTCTCCTTCCTCATCTCTCCGTCGTCCGATCTCTCTCTCTCCTCTCTCAGATTTCTCCCTCTTCACCCAATCACACTTCTCTCTTTTCTCCCATTTCCCAGCGCGCCAAATACAAATCCTCGAGGTACACTCACTGCTCCTCCCTATATATATCATATTCATAAATATATGTATATGTGTGCGTGGATTATTACATGTATGCTGATTTACACAAAAAATATATGCATATTTACTGATCATGTATGAACGTTTTGACATGGAATCCAGCTTATTTCTTCTGAGCAGCGATTTCTTCTGCGTGTTTCCTAATTCGATGATTTATTTATCGGTTAAACTTTTGTTTTTCTTTTGTTTCGTTTGGTACATGTTTCTAGGGTTTTTTTTTTCTCCTTTTTTTTTGAGGAGGAATGTCGGATGGCAGCCACGACAACGGCGGCGGCGGAGACCACAGCCCCAAGTCTAGCGTTCGGGAGCAGGACCGTTTTCTTCCGATTGCGAACATCGGCCGCATAATGAAGAAAGGGCTGCCGCCGAATGGGAAGATTGCTAAGGATGCTAAGGATACCGTTCAGGAATGTGTGTCGGAGTTCATTAGCTTTGTTACCAGCGAGTATGAGCTCATTCCTTTTCTATTAAGTTTTGATTGATTTTTTCTGATTGAACTTTTCGTGTTCTGATTTGAGGTTGTGCTGAAATTTCTGCTGTAAGAGTGTGTTTGCCTTTAAATTTGGTATACGGTTGATTGAGTTCGTGGTCCATTTGAAGTTGGTGTTGATTGCTTTGAGCTGTTCCTGCCTTGATCGGTAGAAAGTTAAAGCTGTCCTTGTAAATTATATGGTTCTTAGGTTTTTCAATCCAGTCATGATGCTGTATAATATGTAAATCTACTTATTGTATAAGCATATATGAGTGGGTGGATTGCTGCTTCATTTTACTACTGGCCTAACCGATCCTGTGTTTGATTTGGCATAAATGTCAACATTCGTGTCCCTTACCATATTGATTTATTTATTTGATGCTATGAGTTTGCATCCCTCCCATAGAACTTGGAATATTTTGTCTCCAATGAGTTTTGAGCATGATCAATTGGTCATTAGACATATCAGATGAAATTGTTATAGGACACCATTTTTGAATTTATAAGCTGATACTTGTCATAGTGTTGGTGCTGTTCATTGTGAGTTGTTATATTTGATTATGAATGCTTCATTATGTGATGCTACTGAGTTTATGTCATACATATTTCTCTCATTTATTCTTTGATTGGATATTTACTTCCTCTCTTTTTCTGTGTGGATCTTTGCCAAAATAATATTTTCCATGAAATTAAAGACAAAAACGACTGGAAAATGCAGCGGATTGCATGCATAATTAAATGAGTAATTACTTGTGATATCCAGTCTGGGGTCTTTTTGGTTGTGTAAGTTGCTATAATTCTTCGTGGATCTATTTTTTCCATAAACTTCAAATCTCCTCTAAGGACTTATAAGGTAATATTTGAGCTTTTAACAACTATATTCAGGTTTGCTTTCCAATAAAAAATCTGGTGTCATATTCTTTGAGTTGTTACCTAGAGCATTAGCGAATCTGTCAATATATATCCATTATTTGCGCCAACACCTTTAGAATTTTGGCTCCTGGGAGATTCTCATGTTTACAACATAGTATATTGGTGATTCAAATTATGATGATGTAAAGAATGAAATAAATTGAAACCGTTTTGAGTAAAACCCTCACCTTCTCCAACATTTTACGCTGCCACTAAGTCAGTTTATTACATGTGGCAGCATAAAATTTGTCGCTTTCTGGTTGCACATTAGCAAAGTTTGTCTTATCTTTCATATCTCATGGGCAACATTTCAAACTGCTTTACAATTGTCGAACGTAAGCAAAAATGGCCATTGGATATCTTTCTCGCGCTTCTATTCTATGTTTGTACCTTTTGGCTGCTGCCTTCTGGTTTTAGTGGCCAGGCAGCCACCGTCTGGTCTAAGTCACCACCTGAACCCTCTCATGTTAACGTTTTCCATCCTTTTCCATGATGTGATAGTTTTAATTTAGTTTCGTTTCTAATTTTGCTCTTCTAATCTGATTGAACTTTGTCTTTCATTCTGCAATTCAGTGGTCGTGAAATGTGCAGTACGTTCATGCATACCTGAATGTACAGTGTGTAGCACCACAACAAGGTGGTTTTTACTATTTAGCAAATTGGTTTTCTGGTAAAGCTGTACAAGAAGCAAAAATACATAGCTTACACCCTTGGTACTGCTGCTTTGTATTTTTCGGACAGGCTGATAGCCAACCCATTACAGTTGGTATTCTCTAGAGTAAATCCTCATTATTCGTGCTTTTTGACCGACCCACTAACCTCATATTTGTTAAATGAGATTTTAAGTACCATGTTGATCGGGAAATCCCTTCACTGCACTCAAATTGTTTGTCACAAATTATTTGAAGCTCTAAATCAGTCTTGTTGCTTATACTTTGCTTGGCAGTTTACTTAGATTACCATGAGATATGTGAACTTTCGATGATGGTATTGTGACTATTGTCTATAAATGGCGCAGCACTTTTGGAAATATTTGTATAAATGTACGATGAGATATGTGTGGCTCATAACTGGATTTATATGAGTGGCTCATAGTTGGTTGCGACTTGCAAGTGATATGTTAGCTCAAGCATCTATTTCGAATGAAACTTTCACTTTCCTGAATGACATGTCAACTTCTTTTCTGCTTCTTACAGAGCGAGCGATAAATGCCAGAAAGAGAAAAGAAAGACAATAAACGGGGATGATTTGTTGTGGGCTATGGCGACCTTAGGTTTTGAGGATTATATTACTCCACTGAAGGTCTATTTGGCTAGGTACAGAGAGGTATCTCAAGCTCTCTTGTTTTTTGTCCCCTATTTTATATTCTTTGGCTGTTCCCTTCTCCTTGAATCCTTTTGATTTTTACTACTATTTTGTTTATCTGCTCCCATAATTGGTGAGAAACAAGAAGATAGAGAAATGCTGCACTAATCTTAACTAACCATCTTCCTTTTTGTTCTTTGTTCTTTGTTCTTTGCCATGGTTGATGATATGGAACGACCTTGATGGTACAGTTAGAGGTACACAAACAATGATTTTCTGTTTCTTCTAAGTTGCTAATCATTTCACGACGTCATTCTAAGTTGTGACCTATGGCCAGGGTGACACCAAAGGATCTGCTTGGGGTGCAGATGGAGCTCCTAAGAGAGATACTGTTGGAACTCAGCTAGGTTCCGATGCAGAGGTAACTTTCAAATTTCCTCTGATGCCGCTGTTATTTTATCTCCTACAATTATGAATTATTTTACTAAAAAGTTGTGCATTTTCCTCAACTTTTACCCCATGGATGATTATGACAGTTTGCTCAACAAGGCTCCTTTGCTCAAGGCTTCGGCTACTCAAACTCCCATATCGAATATTAAGTAAGGTTTCCTTCTCCAAACCATCTCCCTCCCCCAAAATAAATAAAAGAAACCCTCTTAAGTTACATTTCTTTTTCTCTCCATCTTATATTTGTATTTTGCTGATATGGAAAAAGACGATACTGAGCTAAAGATATGAATCGTGCATGTCTTCTAGATTTATAAAAACCATACCTCCATTAAGCACAATCATTCAGATCTGTACATCCTCACCGTTACTTTTTTTTTTGGTTCAACAGGAAGCATAATGTTGTTTGGCTCTCTGAAACCGTGAGATAGTTGCAAAGATAACAGCTCCTTTTTGCTGAGTCTGTCTCAGGATACACTGCTGAGTTGATGTAGCTTCGACGTGGCTGGGATTTCTATAGGAAAATATATGTAAACAAAGTAAAGTTTGCGCGATTATCCTTCGCTGTTTCTGATATTGTATATCTAGGAATGCTGCTGCAAGCCTGCAATCTCAATAGTCTACTTTGTAATTGCTTTTTGAGTATTTAGCAAATTTGATGCTGCGAGTGGTCTCAAAGGTGCACATACTGTTCATGTTGTGCTAATAATTCAATGCTTGTTGATTAGGGTTTCATTTTAGCTACTTACCACTTTTTTACGGGTGCGTTGTGTGTAGCTCAATCTTGAAACTGCCGGCTTCACTAATTAAATGAGCATTTTGGTAATAACATTGATATAAACTATTTATGATTTTGATTGATTTGAGTCTAGAGTAGAATTTTGAGATGACAACAACAAATTAACATGGAAAATGAATTTGTCATATTTTTTAATCAAATCTAATAAAAAAGTATTATGTTGAAAAAAAATATAAAAAGTGAATGTGAAATTGTGACATCATAAGTATAGAAGATAATTGAGATTTTGGTCTCTAAATATAATAATTTTTACTCAATTTATGAATTACACGTAAATTTAAAAATTTGTATATGACAATACATCAATGTTTGATTTGTTTTTATTTTATTATAAAATTTAAACTTCCAAATTTTGAGATGATGTGGAGTCCAGAAATTGCCTACATAGATTTATTGTCCGACATTACATACAATGTAATTACAAACTTAAAAAAACGACATCGTATTGAGATTTTATTACAGATTCATTTATCTGATTGTTGCGGTGGCGCCGCCCTGAGCTCCTTCATCACGCTGTTCCGACATTAGTTTTTTGTGTCTATAAATTTTTTCGTTTCCTTCTGAACCCAACTGGAACCCAATCTCGCATCGAAGTCTGAGTCATCCTCGGTGGTATAGTAACACGTCTTCGTCTTCATACCTCATTTCACCTTCTTCCTCCTCCAGCTGAACTTTGGAGTGCCCAGTTATAGATTTTTTCCCTTTCGAAATGGATTTGACTCCATGATGTTGGTGGTCGGACGATTTGGTATTGGTGTGTAGCTGAGGTTATTGTTAATGATTTTGTGTGTCAGGAGTGGTGGGCTCAGTGTGGATGGGTGTGGTTAGGGATGCCCAAAAAAATCGTAACCGGCAGTTCCAATCGGAACCACCGATTTTCAAATCGGAACCGGCCGCCGGTGGTTTAACCAGTACCGCGCAACCAGTTGCAGCGATTCGGTTCCGGTTCCACGCATAAGAAACCGAAACCGGCAGTTGAATCACCGATTTGGAACCGCCGATTCTGCGGTTCGAACCGCTAGTTCGGCATGAACAGCTAGGGGGTAGGGGTGTAGGGTAGGAGGCAGGCTAGGTGTCAGAAAACCGGTGGTTTCTGCGCTAAAACCGCCGATTTTGCAGAAACCGCGTGCGGAACTGCCGATTTTCTGCCAAAATCGGTGGATTTGCGCAGAACCGATCGATTTTTATTTTTTTATTTTTTTATATTTCAAATTTCAAAATTTAAATTAATTTTTCCCCTTTTCTTGTTGTAATTGTAATCTGTAAAATTATAATTATAAATTACTTTAATACTTTGTAATTGTAATTTTTTGTATCAATCAATGTATTTTGTAATGTATTTTACACAATTATAAATAAAATTTCCTTTTCAATTATTATTTTCTTTGTCTTTTTTTTTAAAGAATTATACTCTTATGTTATTCTTATCGATTTTGAATTACAATTTAGAATAGAAAATAGGATACAATCTCAATTCGAAAAGAAGAAAAAAAAAATAAACCGAAAAAATCGGAACCGCAACCGGGAACCGCCTAAATTGCCCCGTAACTGTTAGGTTTGGAATCGAAACCGGAACCGGAACCGACCGTTTCCGGTTCCGGAACCGCCTAGCCACCTAGCGGTTCAGTTTCGGTTCGAACTAAGCTCGGAACCGGAACCGGCGATTCCGTAATCGTAAACACCCTAAATGGGTATCAAATTTTGCTGAAGGTTGTGTATGGTGATTAATAGTGATGAATTTGGGTTATTCGGGCGGCGTAGAGTATGAGGAACATGTGGTGCGGGATGGTGGAAAATATTGTTGGTTTTTCTAGGCGTGATTGCTAGGAGGGGCTGGTGTGTGGATGTCAGGTTGGGGGTTGCCTGATTCCAGCGGGCACCGCCATGGTGGTGGAGCCGGACAGATAGACGCAACGGGACATGTCATTGTGTAACTCCAAAAAACGCTATGTAGCCTAACTTTTGACACGCCAAAGCCACCATCCAAAAAATAGTGCCAAATCAATTAAAATTCCATGTTAGTATCATACCAATTTTTGAATCTATATGCAATTTATGAATTGAGTAAATTTTTTGTATTTTTGAGGTCAACATCTCAAAATAACTCGATGAATATTTCAACACAAAAAATTATGGTGCAATGAAATTTGCGATTGCTACTTTCACGTGTGTATATTGAAGCAAACACAAAGGATAGACAACATTTCAAAGGTAAAAACTATATTTGCATTCTCTATGAGTTGCTTTATGTGCAGTTCTAAACCTAGTGTCAATTTCAATGAATAACGTGAAAAATTAAAAAATTACTATTCGAAGTGTATTAATACAATGCCAATTTAGCTTAGAAGATATTAGTGATATTCGAATTAGTAAAAATAAATAATGAAGTCACTTATATATATATACATATTTGTATACCAAAATTGCAAACTTATGACAGAAAAACAATGAAGAAAAGAGCGGAAAGGCGGGTTTTGGTAAAAATTGTTAAAAGTCACATGACAACATGATTTGTTCTGTGACCGTCGTATCCTCAACGGACACGCAATCATTTATCAGTTACAAAGATGACTACCTGGTGACTTTATCATAGTACATTTACTTCGACGAAGAGGTATTTACTGCGCTCCTGCTGTATTTTTCTGAATTTTACTTCAAATCTCAACTCAACAACAGTACTTATTGGCTCTGTCGCTACTCTCTATCTCTCTCTAAAAACCCTCAAACAAATCCCGCTTTCAATTTTGCTGAAGAAAACACCACTTGAGGTACTCTTCTATTACTCTGTAAGACTGTGATTGCACGTGGATTTTCGCTGTTTTTACCGAAAATTAGTTCTTGCAAATTTCTTGAATTTACTTATGCAGCTCGCTGTTCTCACCCAAAATTAGTTCTTGCAGTTTTCTCGAATTTAATTATGCATCTGTTAGATTTTATGCTTTAGGGATTTGTGTTTGAAGTTGGGGTTTCGTTTGATTTCTGGGATTTTCGTGTCAAGGTTAGCTCTTTTAATTATTGAATTATGAAATATTGATCCAGAAATCTTGATTATGGAAGATGAGCGAGGTGCCGGGGGTCATGATGATGGTGGGGGCCTGGACCCGCCTTTGAGTAGTAAATTGGCTGTGGAAAACATGGGTAATGAAAATCAGGCTGCAGAGGTTTTTGGGGAGGAAGATGGTGAGGAAATAATGGTTGAGGTTGTGGGTTCAGATGTTTATGTAGATGGGATTAGTGGCAGTGGAGAGGGAGACATTGAGATGGGAGAAGCTGGGGACTTGGAGGGTGGTGTGGTGGACAAAAATGAGGAATCTGTGAATGTTTCAAGAAAAGGGAATGCGAAGAAGATGGTGGAAGGTGGTGTGATGGAGGGAAATGAGGAATCTACGAATGTTTCAAGAGAAGGGGATGGGAAAAAGATGGCGCAAGGTGGCGTGGTGGAGAAAAACAAAGGATCCACGGATGTTTCAAGAGAAGGGGATGGGAAGCCGATGGAAGAAGGTGGTGTGGTGGAGGAAAAGAAAGAAGCTATGGATGTTTCAAGAGAAGGGGATGGGGACACGACGGTGGAAGGTGGTTTTGGGGCATCAGAGTCAAGGGATGAAAAGCATGGTGCCACTGAGAAAATAGACATCAATTTGAGTAATTCTGTTGGCATTGAGAGTGAAAAAGTTAATGCATTGTCGGTAGGAGGGGTTAGTGGTGTCGATGATAAGGAGGGGAATCCGGGAGTTAAAGCAACGGACGGGTCTTCGTCAGTAGCTAGTGAGCTTCCTACAGAAGTTTCGGGCACATCTCCCATGGAGATTTGTGAAGAGGAGAATACTATGGATGAAACAGTTAATAAGGATAGTTCTGAGGAAGCAAGGCTTGAATCATTAAACCATCCTGTGGAAGCTATTTCTGATGAAAATTCTGATGTTGCAGAGGAAAAAGAAGTATTGCATGCAAGTGGTGATTCTACTAGTCAAGACCACGTTGCTGCGGATTCTGTGAAGCCTCATGGGGAAACTGAAGAAACACGTGATTGTAATGATGGAAAGCTTTTAGGCTCAGTTACTCTGAAAGATGGTAGTGTTAATGCCGAAATTGAATGTCCAAGCACCGATGGTGATTTGGGCGTACAGGAAAAATCTGTTTGTGAAAAAGATGTTTCTGCTGCTGAAGCCAAGAACTCGATTCCTGAAACGGATGCCATAATCTCAGAGATTCCAGATGAGAGTCGGAATTGCTTGGACGAAATTCATGGTATTAAGCTTGAGCAGAAAGATCAGACTCATGGTGCTTCTCATGCTGGTCTGGAATCTGTTCATGAAAACACTTTTGAGAGTCGGGATGGGGAAATCGAAGGTGAGAAATTTGGTAATGTGCTGGACATCAAAGTTCTAGCATCAAATGGTACTAATAAGCAAGTTTTATGTTGTGTAGGTAAGGATGAAGCTTCAAAGAGTGAAGGAGATCTAGAAACTCATAAAGCTGAAAACGATGTTTCCTCTGCCACACATATTAAGCTTGCTGATGGTGGTGATACTACTGAAGCAAACAAAGAGAGATGCCTCGATGTTGAAGTTAAAGATGAGGCAGAGGAAAATGTGCAAAACAACACGAGCTTGAGTTGTCCAACTGATAAGGAAATTGTAGGGTCAGATGTTGGCATTGACTCAGACCAACCTGTCGTTGTGAAAACAGTGGGAGCAGAAACTTGTGACCAGAATGTTGTGATCTCTCCACTGGAGGCTGTGGATGGGGTTGGATCCGGTGAAGAAGGCAAGGAGATTGATTCAGAAAATTTAGGGAAGTCGTTAGCTGGCCATGGAGATGCTGATCCTGCTGAAAATGTTCGTCTTCCAAAAGAAGGTGCACATGCAGAGGTTGTGGACAAGGGGGCCTCTGGTGAAAAAGGTGAGGAGATTGATTTGGAACTTTTAGGGAAGTCGTCAACTGGCCTCGGAAATGCTGAAATTCCTGCGGAAGATGATTCTGCTGAAAATATTCAGCAGAATGAAGAAGGCCCACACACAGAGATCGAGACTGCTGATGCAATGGTGACTGAAGAGTGTGGTTCGCCAAAACAAGTGGTTCCTTTGCAAGTAACAGACACATTAAATCACGAGGCAGAGAATACACGTATGGTGCCAAATGAAGTCACTAGTGTTGCAGCTGATTCTGTTGGAGAGTGTGGTTCGCCTCAAAATACAAAACAAGCGGTTGCTTTGCAAATAAACGAAACATCAAATCATGAGGCTGAAGATACAAATATGGTGCCAAATGAAGTCACTGATGTTGCAGCTGATTCTGGTATTGCTCAAGTGTCTGTCATTCCAGAGGAAACTGGGAACACAGAATCGCTTGTATCTTCTACTGATATTTCTTTGCTCGATGGAGGTGGCGTTAAGGTGAGCTGTGATGAGGGGTATAAGTCTAAGGAAGGTGATGAAGTGCTTAGCGAATCAAATGGATTTCATGTTGTGGAGGCCCCGGAGGATCATATGTCCGAGGCAAAACCTATGGATGTCGAGGAGGAAAGAGAATCTGACCAAACATGTCATGATGGGCGGGAGGTTGATACCGAATTAACTTCGGAGGGACCCTTTTTGGAGAGTGACAAATCGAAGGTATCAAATGAAGCATTGTTCAATTATGCAGGTGCATTGAGAATGAAACAATCCGGTTATTTGACAGCCCCAGAAAATGATGGTTGTTTTGCCCCATCGGATTTGGTCTGGGGTAAAGTCCGCAGCCATCCGTGGTGGCCTGGCCAAATATTCAATCCAGCAGATGCCTCGGAGAAGGCTGTCAAGTATCACAAGAAAGATTCTTACTTGGTAGCGTATTTTGGCGATCAAACGTTTGCTTGGAACGATTCATCTGCCTTGAAACCTTTCAGGTCGTATTTTTCCCAGATTCAGAAACAAAGCAACTCCGAATCATTCCATAATGCAGTCAGCTGTGCCTTGGAAGAGATCGAGAGACGAGTACAGCTAGGGCTGTCGTGCTCTTGTACACCAAAGGATGAGTATACTAGGATTGAAACTCAGGTTTTGGAGAACACTGGGATACGCGAAGAATCAAGCCTGAGATATGGCGTGGATCAATCGAGCTGCGCCTCTCGTTTTGAACCCAATGAACTTCTCGAGTTCATCAAAGGTGTGGCGCCGCGTGCATCTTCTGGAGCTGATGGACTTGACCTCGTGATTGCTCGAGCGCAGTTATCTGCGTTTTGTTGTTTTAAGGGATACCGTTTCCCGCCTGAATTTCCTGTATCAGGGGTATTGCTCGAGATTGATGAACAAATAGGTGACGAAACTGCTGCTGCCCGCAAACACAGACCGAAAGAAGGTGCTCAGTCGAGGAAGGAGAGAAGCTTGAATGAACTAATGGGCGATGGGGACTACTCGCCAGATGCTGAAGACGAGCCAGTCGCTGGAAAGAAACGGAAAGCCCTCGATTCTCTAGCGGAAGGGTCAGACAAAAGGGTAAGTTTCTCTGCAGCGAAGGTGCTCACACCAACCAGTCAAGCTCCGAAGCCTTCCTTTAAAATTGGCGAATGTATCCGTAGAGTAGCCAGCCAATTAACCGGCGCCACATTATTGGTAAAGGGCGGGGATGAAATGGCAGTTGATGGTTCTCCAAGTGTATAGGAGCCTTCTGAGAAGCAAGGCATGGTGGTTTCAGTGGAATCTTTATCGGTGAACGAGTTGCTATCTCGACTTGAGCTTGTGGCGCAAGATCCTAAGAAAAGGCATAACATCCAACCAGATGTACGTTCTTTCTTCATGGGTTTCAGAAGCTCAACTGCTATAAGCAGACGAGGTAGAAAGAAAAGATCCGAGCAAGCAGTGGGCGGATCTGGCGAGGAATTTGAATTTGATGATGTGAACGACTCCTATTGGACGGATAGGATCGTGCAAAATTATTCAGCCGAGCAACTGATGCACGAACGAATGAATGGATCAGGGAATCTTCAGCTAGTGCCGTTTGGCGCGGAGAAACCTGCAAAGGCGGGCCGTAAATCTAATTCTAGAAAGAGATTCTCCATCGGGAACTCTCCGACTTCAGCCCCCGAATTCGATGAGAGTGCCAAAAGGATCAAGCAAGAGACCTCTCCAGCAGAACTTATATTGAACTTTGCAGAGAGGAATCATGTTCCTTCCGAAATCAATCTAAACAAAATGTTTAGACGTTTTGGGCCGTTGATGGAATCAGAGACGGAAGTGGATCATGAAGCCGGTTCTGCCAAAGTGATCTTTAAGCGGGGCTCGGACGCTGAAGTTGCTCGAAATAGTGCCGAGAAGTTCAGCATATTTGGACCGCTTCTTGTTAATTACCAGATAGGCTACTCACCCGTGGTCTCAGTAAGAATTTCGCCGATTACAATCTCCCTGCCGCAGGAAGAGGCAGCCATGGCGCTATAGCTATGAAGTATGGTTAGTATTTCCTCTTCCCTAAAAAATTTATCACAAAATGCTACATTTGTTTTTCGCTTCACGGTTTCTACTTCTAAGAAAAGTGATTGATATTTAGTGTCTGTTGCTCGGGTTATAGATGGCTTTACTATAATTGCTGAGACTTTGCCATAATTAAAGCTTGCGTCTTTTGCATCTATTTGAGATTTTTAGCTTGTTTACGCATTAGCTATACGAATATTCATTTTCATGTGCTTGCTCTTGTCTTAATTTCCTTTTAGGGAGCGTTTGTTTAGTGGGATAGATCAGATTGAGACCAAATATGATTGAGCATTTGAAGAATTAGATGATTCAGGGAGCTTTTGTTTTGGGGATGGATTAGATTGAGAACAAATATGATCAGGCATATCATTTGAAGTTTTAGACTAGCGTTTGTGTTGGGGGATTGATTAGGTTGAGCAAAAATATGATTGAGCATTTGAAGGATTATATGATTTGTGTTTGTTTTTAGGGATAGATTTAGACTGGGAACAAATATGATTGAGCATTTGAAGGATCAGACGATCAAACTGGCTCAAAATTATTCAATCCATTAAAGTTTGTGGTAGATTAGTGTATCTATTTAAGCTATCGGCCCAAAGTAACTGCCACATTAGGATGACTCTTATGTAATAAATATCGTCTCCATCGAACTATTGAATCCTCTCTCTGTTCTTGTATGTCCTTAAGATTGTCGTTTTCTTGTATGTAGGCATTGTTTATCCGAATTGTCACCATGTCATTATGATTGCTTGGTGTTTGATGATTGGGGATGCATACGAGCGCGAATACCAGAAGAGAGGAGAAGCTGTGGCGAAGCAGCTGTTGGAATCGGAATCGGTTGCTGGAGAAGTCGGACCTAGTGAGGTTTTTTCCCGGTGTCCGTTGTCTATTTGCATTGTAGTAAGAGAGATGTTACTTTGTTGTATTTATTTGAAGGTGGGCTCTCTGATTTGCGTCATCGTTAGCTCTTTAGATACCTAATTTGTTGAAGATCTTAGCGATTAACTGCATCTAGGTTGCTTCTTTAACGTTGATTGAGTACCTTATTCACTGTTGCTTCTGCTGATTCATCGTTACGAGAGAGGTTCCGGTGGGCGCAGTCGGGGAGTCTCTTCGACGACCAACTTGAGTTCGTCGGAAGGAAAGATTCATCGACGTGATTTCGGCCGTTGGAGATGTGGCTTTATATAAAAACTACCCGCAACTGCTATTCATATATGAGGAAATCGAGAGAGGACAACATAAGTGATGAAGAAGCATGGCTTTCTTCCAGAGAGTATTGTTTGCTTACACTGATACGTTCCTATACGAGAATTCAAATACGGATAAACACCAACAAGATAACAAATATGTCATCAAACATGTGTTTTGATCCAAAATAGGTACTACATATATGATTGATCTTAAGTTTTTATGTAGCCTTCGCTATATAAAATTCTAAGAAAAGGAAAAAGATACGATTCGTAAAGGTAGGGATGTAAATTCAGTCCGTTCGAAATTGACATGCTGATTTGAATAGACGGAGAAAAAGAGTGATGATTCTGTTCATAGCCTCCAAATTAAATTCCAAATTTTACTTTATACGGCCATGAGTAGCAATCTCTGTCTGTCTTATCGTTCATCTGTACTTTTCCCTCATCTCTCTACTTGATCCATTTCCTCAATTTATTTACATTAAATATATCACATATATTTACTTACAAAGGTTCAATTTTTGGTGATTAGTCGAGCAAGGTCGCACATACATACAAAAACGAAAAGTGGTTCGAAATTCAACAGAAATCAAAATACCAACTCCTAAGCCAATAAATGAAGAAAAAATTGAATTTTTACCAACAGTTGAACTCTGTGCAAAACTGAAACATGAAGTCAAAATTATGTGGGATCACCAGCCGATCTAACCTAAAATTGAAACTCCATATTCATGTCGGTCAGCCACGACATTGAATCACCATCTGCTGATTTTTCAGATTTCCACGTTTTTGTATGTATTCGCGACCTTCATCAACTAATCACCAAAAATGGAAACTCCATATTCATCTCGGTCAGCCACAAAACCTTGGGAAAAATTGAAGTAGCGATGAACGAGGATTAGAGATGAACAAGAAGAAAGACCGAGATAGAGAATTAAAATTTGGAATTTAATTTAGAAGCTATGGGCTAAATAGTAAATTAGTAAATTCATAATTATTTATTATTTTTTTATTTTTTTAAATAAAGACTATATTATCTAAAATGAAAACTATGAATAGAGTGATCCATAAAAGAGGATTCGAGTCGGAAATTAATTGCATAAACTAAATTAACCCCAATTGATCCGAACTAAATAGTCTGAAAATCCAAAAAACTAGCTTGAAACTAAATGCAAATTTGTAATTTTACAACTACAAAAAAGCCCAAATTAGAAAGTAGAATTTAAATAGTAAGGGCTCGTTTGATAGTTAAGATGAGATAAGGTGAGATAGATAATGTGAGGTTGGCTTTAAGATAAAAAATTACTGTTACGCTAGGATAAGAATTTAAATTTATTATCTGATAGGTAAGATAAAAATAAGTATGGTGTTTGTTAGATTAGATTATGTTATAGATAAAATATAAAATGACATTTTTGCCCTTATTGAAAATATGAATATATTTTTCTTATTTTAATAATAATAAACTATTTAAATAATATAGAGTTAACTAAATTAGTTATTTAACATTAATTTTCTTAATCTACATTAAGATTCATTGATGTATATAAATTTTGCAAGATATTAGATAGTTTATTAAATTAAATTAACTAATTTTTGTTGTAATTAAGTTATACTAAATTGAAGATTAATTAAATATAAATAATGAAATCAATTGAAATATTAAGTAATGATTACATTTCAGTAAATTAATTACCTATCAAGTTTATTAATATGTATATTGATATTATTTAATTAACACATACTAATTACTATTAGTTTAATGAATAATTAATATTAATTAA
>JAYDZE010107372.1:0-23859 GCA_034509125.1 Monilaria moniliformis
CCAAGCTTCTTATATAGGAAACAACCCCAGAAGCACATGAGGGCTACCAGAAGCAAGGCACCCACAGTGGCCAGTGCGCTGATTAGAAGCCTCCCCGAATATTTCTTCTTGGCTTCGGATACAGCTAAAAGTACCATAAAAGACCAAGGTCATGCAATACTTCAAAAAAGACAAGATTGAAAAATACAATAATAGAAGCAAAACACATAATCTTATTCAAGTATCTCAACAAGCATTCAGTGTTGCAGCTGTCTTAGTAAAATTTCAAGAAAAGTGATAAATGTCCTACCACTACAATATTAACTGTAAACTTGACAACTTTTTAGAAGATATAAAGTTGTGCCCTTACAAAAGAAAGGAGAACAAATGGGATTTATGTTGTGGATCAGAAAAACCCTCCATTGTCCTGACATGCCACATATAAGCCCCCAAGTTATGCATCTCAACACAAACATTTGAAGTCAATGAGTCTGTACTATGGTTCACGTCGGGATAGGAACTTATTTGGAGTGCCTAACTCTTTTTCAGGAAACAACATGAATTATACACATGTTACAGTCATAAACTAATGAAACAAAGGTCCAGATATTACATTCCTGAATCAAAGAATGAAACCAAGAACCAAATGCCAGCTAAAAAAAAAAATTCAGTAACCTGACTTCAGCACCTGCAAATCTAATGTTGTGACATAAAATCAACTATATTCTGCTTATCTGCACTTCTAAGATTAGAACCATATGGCTTAGAGCTAATTAATACTCGTTCAAAGCCTACAATCAAAGAATTCTTATCTAGCACTAGCAAATATATGAATACCTACAATTACTGGCTATGAAAGGCTATTGACTCAGTAACTAGCCACTGAATACCTACAAATACTGGCTATGAACATTCCTCCATCGGAACCTTTTACCTGAATCTGTAGGCTGTGAAGATGAGGAAGAACCACCAGTATTATTCTTGCATATTTGGATTTGCTTGCCACACAACCCCCGGTTTCCAACAAAGCTGCAGAGAGAAGCTTAAATCAGAAATGCAATGTAACAGTAAAAGCACCCATGAAAAGGAAGTTGGTCTTACTATGATCAAATTAAGCAGAAAAATAAGAATGAAGGCAATACAGCTACAAACAAGATTTACCACTTACGAATTATTCTGGAAGTTTGCAAGAATACCATCAGAAGGTATAGGCCCCACCAGAAAATTTGTTGAAACATTGCTTCAAACATCATAGGGATAACCAATTAGGCTGATGAAAACAATATAAGAATAACATGACTTGAAAAATCAGTGTCAACTCACAAACTTGAAAGCTTGTTCAAATTTCCAAGTGCAGCAGGAATCGTTCCACTAAGAGAATTGCTCGAGACATCCCTACAGAAAGCAGCATGGTAATAAAATATCAACTTTCAGAACGGAGGAGGCTTTCACCCAATCAATGAAGTTGCATGGTAATAAAATATCAACTTTCAGAACGGAGGAGGCTTTCATCCAATCAATGAAGTTATTCAAGCATACAATGTCTAAATTATAGATCAAAATGTTCAGATCCTGCTCATATTAATGAAAAGAGATTTTTTCTCATAATAGAGTATTGAGAAAATGACTCGTCAAAAGCTCATCTGGTGGATCACGAGTTTCTACAATTCTCTGTTTCTGGGAGAGCTCGTTATGAAGAGTTTATAACATTTAAAATGTGAAATATGACTTGGACATAACGAGAAAGTCTTTTGAGAACGTCCAGTACCATCAAAGAACCGTCTAGTCTTATTCACTCCATCAACAGAGGTAAGATTGGGAATTAAAAATATTGACATTTCAGTCATTAAGGTAACTTACAAATTCTCAAGCTGAGACAAGTTTCCAAGCTCACTTGGAATCCGTCCACTAAAGTAGTTACCTTGCAAATACCTGTGCAAATATTAAATAAAAATTACCACTTGATCAGTACTACCCACATGGAAATGAAAAAAGACAACGAGAGCTGAGAAGATGACAGTGATCTCTACATCATTATCGCGCTAGCAAAGATCAGTACAAAATTAAGACAAATATGCTGAGTTAAGCCCAACATCACCTGGTTAACCTACTCTAAATTCCTTGAGTATTTCCTTTAACTACTCAAGGAATATTTTATGTTCAAAGAAATTGTAGAATAGACTGCTATAGAAAGATCTCCTCAATCAGGGCACAAGTGCTTACTTCAATTTCTCTCTTTCTCTCTTTCTCTCTTTCTGCACATAATGACATATAGGCATATTGAAGCTTTCACTCACTTCACATTAGATATAATACTTCGGAACTCTTTAGACTTCAGCATTATCATCAACATAATATAAATAATGAGGGCAGTCCAAATTTAGTAATTTAAAATCTCATCAATCTTGAGGATGGAGTAGAAAATAGGATCAGAAAATTTACAACGAGTGCAGCTGTGTACAGTTCCCAAGTTCTGGAGGGATTGCCCCATAAAAATTGTTGTCATGAAGAGCTCTACAAAAAAGTAGTTCATGTCATCAAAGTAACAGGTGGAGTCAAGATTGCCCCATAAAAATTGTTGTCGTGAAGCAAAAGATGAAAAGATGCATACAGAAGTTGCAGGTTTTCTAATTTTCCGATGTCAGCGGATATAGGTCCACTCAACTTGTGGTTTGAAAGGATCCTGCAACATATAATACGTCATTCACATTATGTGTAGCTATATGCACAACATTCACTTTCTTATAACTTTTTAAGCCACTAGATCAGAAAGGTCATTCAAGTAAAACCAGTAAAAATTCTGACAATACAAAAGACAACATGATGGTAAAGTGTAGAGAGAAATTAAGCACAAGTCCTTAGATAAATTGCAGTGCTAAAAGGACAAGATGAGATTTTTTTTACAAAGCTGTTACTCTCTTTGACTTCAAGTCGCATCTTACTCCTCTCCACCTGCATGGTTCTGCATCCTCTGGTCTCCACTGCTGCAGAATGCCATCTGAACTAATTATGGCTGTCCTAAAATTGACAAGAGCCTGACCTGCAAACCAGAAGTCCAAACTGTAACCATGCTATTTTTTACCATAATACATCCAGGATTTCCTTTGACCAGGGCTTGACTAATTGCATAGGTGGATTGACATGAGAACAACCTCATGAGCTTCCCAAACGTGATACGTCAGTTCCAAACATACGTCAAGCAAAAATAGAAGAAATAAAATTCTCAGTAACATGACATAAAAATGCTAACTACTTGAAAGTACATGACTTTTCACGGGGAAATGATTGTACTATTCATCGTTGTGTTTGAGTTTACGTGATTACTGTACTTAGTCAGACAAAACTCAGCAGATCTCATCTCTCACTCTAATAAGCTAACCAAAAAATATGTTGAATGAATGATTAAACAGCACACCATCGGGGCTGAGGGCTTCAAGCTCTTTTGCCAGATTGTAAAGCAGCAGAATCCAAAAAAGCAACTGCCGGGAATTCACAGGGAAGCTGCCCATTATGGTATTGGTCACGCATAATAAGATAAGCGCAAATAATCAGAAGCAGAACTGTAATATCACTCTACAGGACATCTGGTAGTTGTTGAGTTGATTATTTCAAGACCAAACAGTTTAAGAGGTCACAGGAAAAGAACCTCCTGAAAAAAAAATAACATTGTTAGCTGATTGTGATAACAGATATGCATTAAGAAAAAGCCGAAATCGAGAGAAACAAGCTTTGCACATAGAACTTGGAGTTTGTGATTGTGAATTTGAGCAGTAATGCACCATGAAGAAGCTCGTTACAATGTCTATGATAGCATTTCTAGAGTCATGACCAGACACACCCGGTTTTCATATGATGCAAGCACAATACAGCCAATTTAAAATTTCCTCAGCAAAGTCTGCTTTTCCACACAAAATGTGATCGTTTTTGCGCTTTGCCACTCACACGCACACACACATTTTGGTGTCGCCAAAATTGCACTGTGCAACCAAATCCTTTGTTTCCGGCCTAAATTTGCACCAATTTCAGCTCACAGTAAGGTACATGGTTGAGCTTATAACAGGAGCTTAAGTGCATTTTAATGGCTATTGCAGAACCTACCAAGTACCAACACAATGAAAGTCATTTCCAAGCAACAGGAAAAAAATATATATGGCCACACAAGAAATGAAACACCGTAGATGTCTATCAACATGATGTTAAACCACAACAATGGCAGAAAATGCATTAATCACCGATAATGAATATGAACTAGTATCTAGCAAACCACCGCATTTTAATAGCTCAATAATTAACACTGATCACAGTTCTGGCAGACATCTCAGCCAGTTAAGCCAACAATCAAATGCTTAACCAATGCACAACTTTTAGAAGCACAGCAAGCATCATAGCAACAGCGAAATACACAATCGGGTTTTTTTTAAAGAACAAAGAAAAAACCTAAGATGACAGTAGAAGAAGCAGAACTGATTCTGCGCAAGTCAGCACAGCGAAGAGATATGAATTAGGAAATGATGGAAATTGAGGATTAAAGCTGTGCAGCTGTTCAATGGGACCAATCAGATAATTGCAAGCCTCACCGTCCACTTTCTCTCTCTAAAGTCATACATGCGTCAGTGTACGTATAGCGCGCTTGTATCGGTACGCACAGTCGAGAGTGTAGTGTGTTGGATTTGAGTGAGAGGAGTGAGAGAGAGAGAGAGAGAGAAGTCTGATTTCTGGAATTAAATGGGTATTGAGTTTCTGCCAATAAGAGTAGAGAGAGGCAGCACGTGCGACCGCGATACTTCGCGCGTGTGACCGACGTTTGCTGTGCTGTCAAGCAGATTTTAAGATTAGATTTTTCGCCCGTTTACATTGCACATTTCTTTTGGACACGTATATTTAGGAGGGTTGAAAAGTGATATAAATTGGTGTGAAAAGTATTTAGGAGGACTCGACGACACCAAAGAACGCATGTGAAATGCATAGTCGGTAGTCGGTGACTGCTTCTAGAATGATATTCGGATGAGAGCCACGACCGCTAGTATATTGTCCTCTCCATGCTGATGGACGATTTTTCCACTCTCAATGCATGCAGTCGATGCTGCCGAGCATGCCAAGGAAGCCGTGTACAATCCCGTGCATATTGAGCAGATTATAGCAGTCTTGGGTTGTTGGCGACCTCAAGTACTATGTGGCGAATGCATCTCGAGTGCTCCTACAGAATTCCCTCAAGCATTTTCTCCCCGTGCTCGCGGCGACGTGCAAATACTCGTCGAATATGTCGAAACTTGCACATTTACGAGTTGTCGGATGGCCGATGTGCATTTTTTTAGTGTGGAAAGACTGAGCCCCAGTGTTGTCCCAACGCTATTGGAAGTACGGTTTACGCACCGCCAGCGTATTGGCTATGCGCACAAACAAATCTCAGCTCATGCGGAACCGCTGGCAAAATACAGTCGCCCCCCATCGCATATTTTCGGAGAAATAATCTACCACGACTAAATACCCATACATATTAATTACACTACAGCTAAAGTCTCTTAAAATAACAATAGTTGTATATAATAGTTTCACAAATAAAGTAGCCTTCAAATTAAGTTAATTCACATCAATAAACTAAAAAATTATTAAATAAACGAGTGTTATATTATATGATAATATGTGGACCAAAGCACCAATCAATTAGGTAATGACCATATGATTAAAGGAAAATTGGGTTGGGCCTAATTAATAATAAAAAAATTATTGAGTTAGGCACACAAATATAGCAAAGAAGGCACTTCAGGTAGATTTCGTGTGTCACTAATATTAGAAATTTTATATAAAAGAGAAATTCTATGATTTTTAAATTATTGCTTTTGCCCTTTTCTCTGACGCAATCCAAATTGAAAAGGCCCATCCATCATCATCGCCACACGCACTCAACACACAGTGAAGGTGTTTGACAATCAAAGAGGAAAAACAGATGACGAGAGGGAAACAGAAGATCGAAGCTCAGAAAAAGAACGCCGACAAGAATAACAAGGCCAAAGGCTCGCAGATCGAAGCCCGCGCCCTCGGCCTCCAAGTCGTTTGCCCTATTTGTCGAGTAATTTCTTCATCTCACACGCATTCATGTCATAAACTGATAATTGTATGTTCAGATTGAGTTAATTCTTCTTTGCTTGATGTAGGTTTTTGATTATGTGTCGAGATGAAGATGGAAAAATGATCTCTCAGTTTTTGTTTTTTTTTTGTTATTGACTGTGTTTTATAACTTTGTAAATGATTTGAGCTATATAGTACTACGTGAATGTGTTGGAATTAAATTAGGGCAAATGTGGGTGAATTGTGGTCTGTGGCTGGTGATTTGGATAACGAGTTTCTTGTTTATGTATCAGTGTTTCTAGCTTCGGATAGAATGAGGTGATGTTTGATAACAAGAATAATTATATGGAATCAATACCAAGATTTTCTAACACTGCATCTGTTGATGGAGTTGAGGTTGGAATTGTTAGGACTTAGGGCTACTACTTAAATTCCACAATTTAAATTGCAGTCCCGTTCTAATTTCAGTATCTGGTTCCTTGTTTTCGAGAAATTCACTGATAGTGCCCTTTCACATTTAGGAATGCCCTTCGAAAGATATTGCTCTTGTAGTTTCCTGAAGATCATCGAAGTTGTGACCCGGTTTTTCCTCTACCTTTCTGTCTGATTTTCCACTTCTGCATTAGTTTTGCATATGCTTATATTAGCATAATGAAGGAATAAATGGTCTAGGCATCCTACATTCCTTATTGTGATATGATTGCTTTTCCTATTCATATCATTACTTCTAAGACAGCATTTTCTTAGCCTTTTTTACATGAGAAGTTGCTTTCCTATGCAAAATTAAGTTCCCATTATCTGTATCTCTACAAGAACCTCTATAAATTCTATCTCATCCAACTTTTTAGTGCCTTTTACTTACACTTAGGAAAACTTCTAGATATGCGTTTTAACTTATCTCAAGGATTTGGTTGAGAAAGAAGTAAAAGGGAAACCTTCAAAATGCTGAAAGCATGTCTTGTGTTGGGCAGATCTCTAATCTCTTACAGGTGGATGTTTCGGCATCATTGTAATTGCACTGGTGGTGGCATTTATGCCTTTATACGCTGTATCTTATGTTGTATATGTACTACAACATAATGCACTGGTTATCATAATATAAAAAAACAAGGAACTCACTATGAAACATACCTGGAAAAGTTCAATGTGCTTTCAGATGTTTCTTTTGAAAAAAATTACTTTTTAAGGGAATTTTTTCAGTAGGCTTTGCAATATTTACTTGAACTCTAAACAAATCTCTCTTTTTGTAAAGTAAATGACAGTATGAGACATTTCGTTAGGTGTTTCTCTGGTCTTGATAATCTTATTTGACATGCTGCTCTATCTGACAAGCCATTGACAGTGTTCCTTGCTCAACTATGGTTCGAAATTGCAGGCCCAGCTAGCAAATCAGAATCAGCTTGTTGATCACTACAGCTCCAAGCACCCAAAAGAAAAGCCTCCAAGCTCGGGATAATAGCTCTCTACTCTAAAAGCTTCGGGTTTCTTCAGCTCTTGTTAAAATGTAATTTAACTCGTGAGTATATGATTGAGTTCCCCTGTTCTGTTTATAAGAATGTAACCTAATTATCACCTCCCCTGCCATAGTGACTGCAAGGAAATCTACACATGAATAAATTGTACTCTCTTATTTGTCTTGTTGGGCATTAAAAGTATTTTTTGAATGACTCATGGTTCCAGAAAGTAGTTGAACTTCTGCTCTTAAATCTTTCTAAAATGAGTAAGAATAAACATTGTGATATGGTTTCATACCTCGATGTTTATTCTTGCTCGTTAAAGATCTGAATTCTTGAAGTAGGGACAAAATCCTCAAGAAATGCTAATGTGAATGACATATTCAGCAGTTATGCACAATTCAATCTCCTTAACTACGACAGCTATCGAATTCTCAGTATACGAAACGATGTTTATGCAGTCTTGCAACGACGAGCATGGCCGTGCAAGGACCTAAAATGAAGTCATCAACACACATGTACAAGAACAACAAAGATCGATATGCTGCCATAATATTCAAAACCTAACACAGATTGATATGTTCCCAATCACCTAAAACATGTAGAAACAGGAAACAGGAGTTTCTATAACTGTAATTTCGTTCTTTTTCAAAATATGATCCCATGATATAAGCAATTGAAAAATGGGATGTTGAACCTTCGTCTAGATTATGCCTAAGTAGTCTCCTCATGGATGAGCTTGTTCAACAGTGCCGTGAGCAACGCGTCCCTTTGTTCAGCTCGGCTCTCTTCTCTCTGTCTCCGCTCTTCCTCCCTCTCTCTCCACGCTTGCTCCATCATCAGCCTCTCTCTTTCGAGCCTCTCCATCTTTTGCTGCCATTCCTGCTCAAATCGCTCCCTCTCTTCAGCACGCTTCTCCATTGACGCCCTCCACTCCATATCGATCATCTGCTGCTGCTGCATAAAAGTCCTCATTATCTCCCCAATGCCATTATGCAGCGGGGATCTTGTCTTTTGTCGTTTTTCTGCGCCAGCTTTTTGTTTTGGAACAGCTCTTCCTTTCCCAGCCTGATGATCAACTTCAACCTCTTCTTCATCTTCTTGCTCTTCTGTGAATTCTTCGTTGGACTGATCCTCCGAAACATCATTAGGCCTCTTTCTTCCTCTGGCAACGACAGTCTCAGCTTCGGCCTGAGTTTGCTGCATTCTGTTTGCTCTCGCTGTGAACACTGCGCGCAGTTCATTGAAAAACGGTCGAACAGTATCCACATCAGATGCTTCTTGCCCCTGCATTATGGACCAAAGTATGAGAAACATCTCCACATCTTGACTAAGGAGGCCTAACAAAGATTCTTGTGTATTAAAACGACACATCACTGTTTTCGTTGTTGTGGTTTTTTTTTTCTCTTTTCTGCATGTCAAGTAGTAATAGTGACAAACTCATTCTCCTTCGACAAGCATGTTGTTACCCAAGGAAGAAGAAGCGAATTCAAACAAGAAAGAAGAAGAACCTTACATGCTGTATACAATCAATAAGTCTACAGAATAGCTTAAACTGAATTTACTCAACACTTGCCACATAAATAAATTCTCACTTTCAAGATCCGAATCATTTTGAAGAGCAAGTCATACTCTTCCCATATCTTTGTGAATGCATCGAAACAATCAAACACTCAGGCGTATGCAGAATTCAGATAAATCTAGGAAAATGTTTGGAACCGTACCAAACAGCAGAGATACCTTAATTGAAAATTTTGGGCAGTTAATAGTGAGAGAGGAAATTCGGGATGACCCCTTGCACGTGTTCGGGACTAACAGTTTAATTTTGAATAAAATCCTGAAATCATATCTCAGCATTTAATTTAATGCATATACATCATATCTGAAATGTCCTTTATTAGATAAACATGTCATGCTGCACAACTTAACTGGACATAATTAGTGTATATCTTGAAATATGCAACCCTGTTCTATACTTCAGCAAAGAGTTTATTTCTCATATATTCTTAAAGATGCAACTCAATAAACTTTATAACTCAAATTCATTATTCCCATTTACGAAAGATTTACTTCCGTAAAAGCAGATGAGTCAAACCTTTTCAAATCTGTTGCACAAGTCCTGAGTCAAATTTCAGAATTTATCAAATGCACTATTTATATGGTCAAATTTATTGTTTAATTGAGCTATTGCAGGATTAGATAGCATTTCTCTACCAATCTCTAACAGCAATTTTCTTTTGATGAGTAAATTTAACATAAGATGGTGTTATTGACTATCAAGAAACTATCCAAGCTACATGTAGCTCCTATGCTCGTAGAATTTTGTGTCATTTTCTTTAAATTGTTTTCAAATAACTTATACTATTCCTATATTATACAGAAATCTCACTGTAAGGTTGATGATAGCACACAACACAATCACATGTTAAAAAATAGCACTAAAAAACCGGAGAATCCAACTAAACGACAAACTTGACTACCACTATCATCAATGCAAGCCAGTGAGGACTGTAGAATAGCCCGACACATTTAAAAGTCATAAAACCGTTGTATGGAGAAGAATCTAAGAAAAATCTGAATCTTATTTCTCCATGACATTCACTCACTCGGCCTACTCATTATGACATACGACAAGAAATCAGGAGGTTTCACACATCAGGACAAGATGCGACAAATTTTAGAAAAACAGAAAGTCACCACAAAAATCATATCTTGAAGAAGTCACAAACCAAAAAGATAGCAAGTGGAATGCCTCTATATTCATTAGATGCGCATAGGCTTCACACATCCCCATCCATAAGAAAAGGACAATGTATCAACTAGCACAAATTTTTTATGTCCATAAAGTTTATTGTGGCAAATGTAACTATCTCTAGCATGCTCGGCATTCACTAAATTGACCTGGAAGTTACTAATTACATCATTTGACAAAATTCGCCAAAAGCAGGACTGAAGAAGTCACAGGCCAGAAAAGTAACGCGTAGAACACCTCTGTATTCATTACAACGTCTAGGCTTCCCTCACCCCCCCCCGCCCCCTCCGCAAAAAAGGTCAGTGCATTAACTACTAAAAATTCAATTTCCATCAAATTTCATCACTATCTCTAGCATGTAAAAGCACAAGTTCTTTAGGCCATGAATTAGATTATTAGATAAAAACCCTTATTGAATTGCCAAAATCTATACATCAACCTCGCAAGAAGAATAAAAAATTTGATCTTGACATGACATAGACCAAGAAATTGCCCGATTCAATCAAGAATCACATGATTACAACTCTGGAATCTAAAATCTTCACATTATCTTATTCAAAAACATGAGTTGCAACCAAAATGAAATCCAAAATGCAATAACCAAGACATTAATTCAGTTATTCAAAGATGGAGAAATCAAGAAATCATCACAAGCAACTAACGCATGGATACATACACACAACATCTAGGTCTCGCTCATCCCCCCGTCCCCAAAAAAGGACAGTGCATAAACTTACTATAAATTTGATTTCCATCAACTTTTCTTCATGGCAAAAGCAACCATCTCTAGCATGTAAAAGAACAAATCTCTAGGCCATGAATTAGATCATCAGATAAAACCCTCATTGCATTGCCAAAATTTATACATCAACCTCACAAGAAGAATAAAAATCTGATACATTACATAAACCAGGAAATTGCCCAAGTCAATCAAGAATCTCATTCATAAACATAAGATGCAACCTTTAAAAGAAATGCAAGCTTATCCAAGAAAATCATATCAATCCTAATATTCAAATATTAATAAATCAAGAAATCATAAACAACTAATGCATGGATACTTGCACACACATATCTTAAATCAATTCTTAAAGTAACTAAACTGCATATATACAAATATATATATATACCTTGTATCTACTAACAAGATTTTTCCACTTCCATTTGCACTGATCAGCAGTCCTCCAGTAACCCTTCTCCCTCATTCTCTCTGCAACCATTTCCCACAAATTTCTATTCCTTTTCGCGGCCGCGAAGCCCCATTCGACCTGAGCCCTCATTTCGATCAAGTCCCTCGTTTCTTGGATGCTCCACTGCGGGAGCCTCTCGTCTCTCCTCGGGAACTCGTCGTCGTCGGCGGCGGCGCCGTCGAAAGTTGGCGGGAGGGGGATCATGATGGTGTGGTGAAGCTGCTGCTGGTGGTGATGGAGGAGGGGATATGTGATGGTGGGATTTCCGGCGGCGGCGCTGCTGCTGCTTGGGAGGAAGTGGTGGGGGTGGTTGTGGTTGCTGACATCCCCGGTGTTGCCGTACATGCTTCTTTTCTTTTTTGGATTTTAAGGTTTTCGAGTGATTTAGTATCAGTAAAGAAATTTATACTGCTATATGAATTTAATGCGGATTTGGGGTCTAATTTCGACTTCTCTCTCCTCTCTGGATCATTAATAATTCCTTACCATGATGATGGCCAGAACCACCGATCGATTTGATTGGAGGTAAGCTTCTTTCCAATTATTCAAGTTTCATCACTTCACTTTTCTCTCTTTGCTTTTTCCATTTTCTTTTCTTTTTATTAAATTTTTTCAGTTGCATTTATGATTATTTTGGACATGAAGAATGACTGATTTGTGGTGTTGGACTTCTTACCAGTGGTAATTTATTGCGGGAGAAAAATGGGGTAGAGGTTTGTAGGAAAAATAGAATAATGATATATAAAAAGGTTAATTAACTGTAAATTATTTACTAATACATAAATATTAATTATTTTTTCACAATTTTTGAATTTTTGATGTCTAAAACACATATTTTAATATATTTTGGGATTTTCATGAATTCAAACTTCGAAAAATTGAAGTTGGCCGGGCACCGAAAATTGACGATGTTGCATGATTTGATGAGTCCAATAATCAAAATAATGTCGTTTTGGTCATTAAAAAAATCAACATTCAACTAATAATTTTACTTAATTGATAAATTTTGGAATACATTAAAATATATTTATTTATACACCAATTTTAAAAATTATGAAAAAAAACAAAATTCACTAATAATTGATGAATTTGCTAGGATTTGTATACTGAAAAGCATGGTTAGAGTTGCTCTGTATTAAAAATCTTATTCGCCACATATTGAAAATGATTCAATATTGTCACATGGTTTGTCTTTTATGGTTGTAGATGCTTATTTTTAAGCATATAATCATAAATTGAGTAAACAAGTTCACTTTCTATATTGCATATTGAATGGTGGACTAATGATCACAGAAGATCTTTCAACTTCTAAACCTATATAGATATGGACAATTTATCGTGAAAGGTTACAATGTCAATCTGAGGTTCACGTCTATCTTGGCCAACTAATGGCAATGGTGTGGTATAACACTGAATTTTATTGCAGGAGATACGTACTTCTACGCTATGTAAATGAAGTACAAGGTTTCGGTAATTGATTATTTCTCAATCTATATAAGCAAAATTAAGCATACGATATTGGTTATGCACTGCTTTGATTTATCGATAGGTGCGAGTTTTCACAACTTAAAATTTATGATATTGTGGGCAGTGGTAATTAGTATCTAGCGGTGTTTGGATTGTTATTATATAGAATTGTGTCTTGGGAGGATCCGAGTTGATAATATCCACAAAAGGTGTTCGAAAGAGGAATTTATTATACAAATCTGTACAATTGAAATATATTCCAATATATTAATTTTATATTGGAGTCAATTAATATTAATGGACTTAATTAAATTGGGCTCAACTTAAAGAACCCTCATTGAAATATTTGACCTTACCCACCACCCCTATGAATAAAAAGATGGATGATGAAAACCAAAAGTATAACAACATATAATTTCCATCCCTCCTATACAGTATATGCCTGTGTGATTTTTATCTTCCACTCTAATTATTAAGCTTGATAATATATTGCCCACACAATATTCAAGCTGTAGGAGGAAATATGCTAGCCCGCACAATATTTAAGCTGTAGGAGGAAATATGTCAGAAGATTATGCAAAAAATGTAACTTTCTAAACTTTAGGAGTATGCCTAGTGATCTAATTATGCTTCATGTTGCCTATCTAAATACGTTCTAGTGGATTAAATTTAAACTATGCATTAATTATACACATCATCCTATTAGATCATTGCCAATTAAGAGAGTCTTCATTGACCATTCCCAATAGAATTCACAACCAATTAACCCTATAAATAATGTCTCAAATTGCATCAAGCAACTAGTCTAGGGATGGGAAGAAAATTGCAAATAATTCATAAAGATTCAACTAATCTATAATTAGGTTTGTTTTATTCACACAAATTAAAAAAAAATTAAGCATTTAGAAAACTATTTTACTTGCAAAAGAATCTAAGTGAGTTTATGATATTATAGAAAAACACATTAAAGACTTATGAAAGTATAAATGCTGCATAAGATGTAGTAAGTACAAATTATTTATAATAAAGCCATACCATTTACCTTTTAATCATTTTTCCTTGGAGCTCCTCTCACTTAGCCCAAGTACTATGTATGATCCATTACATTTTAATTGGGACTTAACTGTTGGGAATCAAAGCCCAATTATGTGGGCTGTGCCCAATCATATGTACAACACATAAATTTTTTATTTTTTATTTTTTTTAAATAAATTAAAATAAAGTCATGATATAAATGTGTTATCTGTCTACTCTGATTACATATATTATTTAACCATAAGCAAAGAATAATTATATTATAATTCCATTTTCTTTGGCATATATATTGATGATGCAAGATACCTTTTTAATTAATTTATTTTTTCATTTGATAAAGGAGTAAGGATTATGATATAAATAATTATTTTAATATATATACCAACACCAAGGCCGGCAAATTTCTTATTGAGAAATAAGGTCAAGTCAAGGGGATTAACTTTAACTCTTTGGTTTATGGAGTTGGTTGCCTACTCTTTCTTTCTCTTTCCTATATGGAATTTTCACTCCTTTTTCTTCAATATTTACGCATGGATTTAGATGAACTAGCTTCACAATTAGTAGTGACTAAGATGAGTATAATGAATAGGGATGTCAATTTAGCCCGAAACTCGTGGATCGACCTGATTAATTAGATAATTCGATAGAGTTAGGGCTAAAAAATTATAATCCGAAGCAAATTCCAACATGAATGACCCTAAACCGAATAGCCCGCAACCCGATAGAGTTGACTTGAAGATAGCCCGAGCCCCATAGAGTCGATCCGAAAGTTAGCGAGTTCTTATTATTTAGTTTTCAAACTTCATTACTTTAATTTTTTTAAAGTTTTGAAAGTTGGTGTAATAAGATTTTTTTTTTCAAATGTATGTAAAAAATGCATTTTGATTAAATATTCGAAAGTTATAATCATCATTTCACTTTTTATATTTTACTATAACATTTAATATAAAATATATAGATTCAAAATTATAAACATTTATGAAAAAATATTTGTTATTTCTTCTCTAACAGTTACATATTAGTTTTGAGTTGAAGCGACATTCATTTATGTATGTATTTATTTATTAGAAATATATAATTATCAAGATTAATATATTAATTAAAAAATCATAATTTCTTTTACCCCGATTAACCTGATGGTTTAGTCCTAAACCCGATAATTTAGAGTTATGATTGAGAATTTCTAATTTGAAAAAATCACAATCAGAATAATCCAACAACCTGAACAGGTTGGCTCGATTGACATCCCTAATAATGAAGATAAGTTAGCTTCAGAATTACTTCTTCTTTTTTGACGAAATGGCTTCCTAATTAATAGTGATTAAGATTAGAGGTTATTTTTGTCATTGGCCTCATAATTATTATATGTGAACGCCGCCCTACTTTCAGTTTAGGTTATAGCATTGTACCTAAATTTCATTTTAATTAAATGCGAGAAAATGACATATTGCTGATTTACAATTTAATTGCCCCTAAATGTATTACAAAAGGTAGTGATACCATTTTCATTTATTAATATTCCATAAATATCGCCATATATGAGGTTCTTATCGACATTTGAACTCATTATAAGGCAACTTTCCCTTTTTAGGCCTTAAAAGGTGGGTAGCCTAAGCTTATATTCAATAATTAATATATAAGTCGCCCTCAAAATAAATAACCAATATTTATGTAATGGATCCATCCCAATTCCACTAGTAGTAGGAAATCATATTTCTACTACATCACAATTACAAATCTCACATTATCACCCATTATCAAATATTTTTATTAGGCTTGCCAATGTAATATTCGTCCGGGCCATTCGAATTTAGATTCGGATTTTTACCTAATTCAAATCAATTCAAAAATTCGAAAATTTCTGAAAATTAAATTCGAATCGAACCGAATTATCCAAAAATCTGAATCTGAAATTCGATCCGAACCGAAAATCTGAAATTGTATTAAAAAAACCTATAAAAAATCCGAATATCCGAAAATTACAAAATCATTTTTTAAAACTAGTATAGAAAATATCATGTTTCAATATTCATGTAATAAGAATGTAAAATTGAGGATCTTAATTAGAATTTATTCGGTTTCGATTCTTAATAAGAGTGTAAAATTGAGGACTTAATAAGAATTTGCTCGGATCTTAATAAGAGTGTAAAATTGAGCTAAAAACATAATTTCAGAATTTGAATTTGTTCGGTTTTTAATATATTCGATCCGAAAATCCAAATTTTGCCCAAAATGCAATCCGATCCGAACCGAAAATCCAAAAAAATTCAAACAAAATTTTAAATTTCAGTTTGGTTCGCGTCAGATATTCAGATTTCAGATATTTTGTTCACCCTTATTTACAGTAATTTTTAATATGAAATAAATATCGTTAATGTATTTATCAAGTTTGCCTTGATGATTTAATGTTATGGTATTTGTGTTTTGAAGTGAAGCTCATGCCACAAAATTTCAATTTTTTTTTGTTTGAGCTATTTTAAGAAATTTCAAATAGCCCAAAATATTTAGTTCCCTCGTCCACATGAAATGTTTTTAGATAAAAGAAAACAAGATTAGCAATAAAAATCAGAAAAACAATTTCATCTTTGATAAATCTAATTTTTGACAATATAAAATAATAGTAGTGTAAATTCATGCATTCCAATACCTCAGAGAAAATATTATTGTACCAAAATACAATATGAATTGCTATAAATAAATAATTTTGTTAGAGAGATTGACAAACATTAGTGGCACATGAGTTGTACTTGTGCAGAGGATAAAGACGTCTTTTTAAAATGCAATCTCAAAAGTTGTCTTTTGTCTTTTTGCTCAAATCCACATGTAATAATATATTATTCAAATTAAGAGGAGATATTTTCCGGAAAGAAAGGAATTATATTCAATTGAAGACAACGACCACCAATTAAAACAAATAAGTTAATAAATAAATAAATAAAATAAAAGAGAGAACGACACAATAACTTACCCACATTTCCAGGCCTTGTAACTTGACCCTCGTTCTCTCAATTTAGTTTGAGTCTTTATCCGACCTAGGGATGCCCACGGATCCGTTTCGAGGGCTTCCGCAATCGCAACCGAACCGTTAAGAAAATTGCCGGCGTCTGGCTGATTTCGGTTATTCCGGTTTTGATTTTCAGTTTTGGCGTTATTTTAAAAAAAAATTAAGTTGATTAAAATTTGAAATCGAAAACGATTATAAATAGATTAATAATTAATAATTAATAATTACAGTAATGATTAATGAATGAGAGAAATTATGTAACAACACATCAAATTATCTGAAAATACTAGGTCAAACACATTCCAATTGGATATTTGGGGCATTTGCTAAATTGTTGAGCTTGTTAATACTGCAGTAATATTTGCAATGTGCTCGACCCAATGTATTTAGAGAACTGTGATTTTTTTAACACATGAGAAATGAGTTATAATGAGAATGATGAGAGCATATTTATAGATAAAAATGAGTTGGAAATTTTTGAATTTGAATTTGAATTTTGAAATTGAAAAAAAAGAAAAGAAAAAAAAAACTGTCGGTACCATCAGTTTTGTTTTGCAGCAGAAATCGCTAGTTTTGTCTTAAAAATCAGATCATAGCCTTGTTCCTATACCCTAGCCTGGAATTCTGCCCCACCGCCCAAACCGACAGTTTTGGTTTCAAAATCTCTGAACCGTAATCGAACTGCCGAAATTGAATTTACAGTTCCGGTTTAACCATTTTTGCGTTTCCGTTTCTAAAATCGGACCGCCAATTCCAATTTCAGTTAAAACTGCCGATTCCAAAAAAAAAGGGGCATCCCTACCTAGTCCCACCATTTTCCATATATTATATTACAACATTAATATTATTATAATAAATTTTAATTATTGCTAGTAAAAATTATATTCTCTAATTTGAAAATCAACCTTAAAGAATACATAATCTTTAGAGCAACAGAAATTTATGATTGAAACAAGAAAATTATTTTCATTTTTTAGGTGGTTGGTTCCACAACTTTTCTTATATTTTTTAGTTTAATTAATCTACACAAAACATATAGTGAAACCCCAATTAATAAAATAATATATTTCACATGCACTAATAAAAATCAAACTAATGTGAGAAACCCAAATTAATCTCAAAGAAAATATATAAGATAATATAATTTTGCAACAAATTCCAAGCATATAACTTTAATCACATGTAAAAAAAATAAAAATAAAAATAAAAATGGTGGCGCCACCACATCCACCGCCACAATCAATCAAACAATTACATTTTCTACCACAACAATAATCCTCAAAAACAATTTCAGTTACCATTGTTGCTCAATCGAGGCAATATATGAAGGGCCGAAACTTGAAATCCAGGCGGCGCATCCACCTCCCACAGCCGACCAGGAGGCGGCGCCACCACATCCACCACCACAATGGTGCCACCGTCGGCGGCGGAGACGCAGACCTTGCCGCCGGCTGCGGCGAGGTGGTGCGCGCCTATAAGTCTACTATCGTTCACTAGCTCCGCCCACGCGTCTTTGACGTGATCGTATTTTTTAAGGAGGCCTTTGGATTCGTCGACGGCGTAGATCGTCTCCTCATCCATCGCCGCCGCCGGCCCCCTCCACCCCGCCAGCATCCCCTCCGGCATTTCCTCCCACGAATCCTTCTCGATGTCGTAAATTATCCCCTCCTTCGCCGCGTCGCCGCTCACGTTCACCATGCACAATTTCCCCCGCCATCCGACGGCGTCGATCGCGTCGCGGCTGAATTTACCTGCTCGATTCAATTCAATGTTGGAAACGATGATTGATGGAGGATTAATTTAGATGGATAATTTTTTTTTTTCATTTTTTTTTTATAATTTGAGCAAATTTGTGGAGATAGGATTATAAAACTAAAAAATAATCAATTATGATGGATAAATTTTGAGATATTCCATGAAAAATTATGGTATGATAGTGTGAATAGTAATTTAAATGTAAAATTATCTAAAAAAAGTAATTTAAATGAAAAATTTATGTTACCGTCTTTGAGATTTCCCATCTTCTGCCACTTCCAGCGGCGGGGCGGCGGTTGGTGGGGATGCGAGTCTACATCCCACTTCTCGACCGATCTCGCAACGTCGTTGTTGTATTGAGCTCCGACGCCGCTGGCGACGAAGACGGCGCCGCGGGAAGCGCCGGCAGCGCACCAGCGGCGGGGGGCGGCGAGCTGCGGTCCGAGCGTCCAATTTCCGGAGAGCGGATCGAAAATTATGGGCTGTGATAGGGCGGGGAGGAAGTCGTCGTTGGTGGCGGCGAGGACGACGAGCTTGCCGGCGACGGCGACGGATTGGACGGGGATCCTCCGCGAGATGAAGGAAGGATGGCGGAAGAGGAATCTGAGCGGCCAGTCAGGCGGCGGCGGGGGGAGCGGCTGCCATTTGGCGGAGATGGGATCGAAGGAGGCGAATTGTGGGGGAACCGAGAGGTGGTGGTGGTGGTGGAGGTTATCGGCAGGGAGAAATAGGGCGTAAAGAGAGAGAAAAGGGGGAAAAGAGGGGGACCAAATTAGGCGGCGCCACCAGCGGCAGACGGCATAAAGTTTGGAAGGGGGGACGAGAGAGAGGCAGAGGTGGCTCAGGTGATCGGGGATTCCGGTGAGTAGCGACTGGTGGAGATGCTCCGCGGCAGCGTGGTGGTGCTTTGGCCTTTTTGCGGCGGCGATTTGATGCTCGAGACTTGTGGTGGAGATGGGATTGCTCATCGGAAAGGTGAAGGGAGGAGGAAGAGGAAGAGGAAGAGGGGCCTTGGAGTTTGATTGATCCACAATCTGATAAAAGGCACCATTTTCTTTTCTTTCTTTTAAAAAATAAAATTGGTTGTGAAAAATAAATTAAGTAATCAATTTAAGAATAAAAGGCAAAACTTGGATACTAGCAAGCACCACTTGTTTATGTGGTGCTATTTACAGTTTTGCCATTGTCTATTCACTACTATCAAAGTCTCCATTTTATTAAACAAACTACATTCACTTGGGATTTTTTTCTATAATTAGAATATGTAATAAATATAAAAAAATAATAAACAAATAAAAAATTAAAAGATAAATCCTATGAATAGTTAAGGAAAAAAATGGTTAAGAGACGAGTAATGTATGTATTGTCTCTTAATTAAGGGATGAAATAAAAAATATAGTGCAGTCCATAAATAGTAGATGAATAGTGTAAGGGAAGAGATGATTAATGTACACTACTTATTCCTCCGAAAAAAATGGAATTCTCGAAAAGTTGTTGATAAAACTTTTTACGGAAAGTTTTAAGGTAAAGTGAAGCATATGATATAATATTAGTAATTACTAAGTATGCAATTTAGGTACTTAGTTATATGTGTCCAATAGAATCGTGACACCTGGTTAGGATAGTAAAAACTTTTATTTTATTATGATTGGACACACCTTTTGGTGACTTTAATAATTTTTTTCTTTGACCTGATAAATTGAAAGTATTTGGATAACTCTAGAAAGGCTACTTTTATATATTTGTGATAAGTCAACTATAATTCACTATTCACATGGTAGAAATTTATTAAGTTTACAAATATATTCAAATTTTTCGTTTATTTTTTAACATTATGATATTTATAAAAAGTTCTGATTTTAGTTCACGGCAGAAAATCTGGCATCGAAAAATGAAACCAATTTATCGAAAATTATAAAAATCACCTCATTTATTATATATTTCACACGAAAATTCTGGCAAATTTCAATTGCCACCCCAAAAGAATTGTTTTGCACATCATAAATCTACAATAAATCATAACAATATTATCACCAATTTAAAAAAATCACAAATGATGTTTTCATATAATGAGTGAATAGTGATAGCAAACCATCTTATACTCCTATTATTACAATACTACATGTGTTTTACAATTCATGAATCAACATTAAATTACAACACAAGTCTACCTAAAAGATATATACATTTAATTAATGTTAATTAATTGGTTAGTCTATGGAGACTTTTTTACTATCTTAGGACCATTTTACCTTTATTAAAAAATGGGATTGATTAAGAATGTTATCATTGTAATTTGTTAGGAAGGTGAATTACTCTATTTTTTACTCTTTTTATTCTTGATTATTGTATGAAAAATCGAAAAAAATTAGAGAATTTGTATCGAAGATAAAAGTGAAATTGAAAGTTCACATTATTTAGTCTCGAAATGTTAAAATGAGACGTTTATTTATGGACAAGTAAAACATTTATTCGGTGACGAAAGTGGTAAAGTAAATTCACTTTCTAATCTTTTTAAAGAGTTAATTTATTTTTATTAGATTACATTTTTTGTGGCTATGATTTTTTGGTATGCAAAACATCTAATAATAATATATATTGTAACACTATCGGTATGCTATTTCAATATTTTCATAAGTAGATAAGTAATATTATTCGTTCAATTAGGTCTCGATAATATACTGAAATTGTAATTTTTTTAATCATAAACTAGTAATATACTTTAAATTTTATATTGAAATTGTTAATTTTACTTTTCCACTATGCTTTGCCACTCAATTTCAATGTTCATCCCCCCATAATCTTCAATGATTTTGGACCAGTTTTATCTAGGAGACTAGATCTAACAGTTGGGTGCCTTAAATTCATTTAATATTTTACTTTTATTAAAAAATAAAATATTATAGCAACTTCATGGGAACTTATTATTGAAGACTATACAAAAGTCCAACCATATATATAATAATAATATTGCACTATAAAATCTTACGTAGCTAGCTCGACCTAAAACCAAACATTTCTAACCCATTTGATTGAAATATAATATTGGGTTTATGATAGGTCGTAATTTCTTTAAAGAGAAAAACTTGACTTATATTTTTTAAAATTATAAAAGTATGTTTATATATATATATATATAAACTAATTTTTATGGGCGGACCTTGAATGATCATGGAGCTTTAGTCCCACAAATAAATTTCGATTTCCACTACAAAAATCTCTATTTTTCGAAGAATCGGCTGATAGAACGAGGGTTATCAGCATCTTGTTCCATTCTTCAGTTTCACCTCCCTTTGTAGGGGATATTGCTGTGTTACCCATTTTTCATTATCTCTTAATCATCTCATCCCTCACCCTCCCCACTTCTATTTCCTCCCTCCTCACATACTCATCTCCTTTCCCTACCTCAAACCCCCCATTTCCATCATCCTCTCTTCCCTCACCTCTCGGCTTGATCATTAAGAGATGTAGCTACTCAGTGTCGTTCACTATTCCAGCTTGCCTTATCCACTGTCACCAATTCTTTTCCATCTGGGGTGGTTGACGAGGACGTTCCAAGACCCCATTTTCTCATTCACGTCCCTTCAATTTTCAGAAATCCGCCGTTCTCGCTGCTTTTAACCAAGGCCCAAAGGGCTGTTTGTTTCTGTCCACCATCGAGTCCGAGCAGTGTCTCACCCTGTATACTAGCCTTCCACATGCCTGTCAGAACTCCGGAAGCCTCTCGTATCGTATGATTATTGTTCGGTGCATCGCCTCTGCCTCCCCTGTGATCCTCACACAATACAACTATATTGTCCTAAGCAGTTCCCTCATTCCCCCGCGTCATTTTCTTCGACCCTTCTCACTGTTTCTCCTATCCTTCGTATCGTTTGAGGATTCATACAGGCCAATGAGAGATTGTGGCATCGGATCCATGTAGTGAATTCCTTAAACTGTACTTCTCATGGCTTTTCAAATTCTTTGGTTCTTTAAACAACATGAGGCTGTCGAAGAAGTGCCATGGCCCGTCAAAAAGTGCACGTCTACGTTCCCTCGATTCAAATATTTTGCCGACTACAAACCTTTCAAATTTGGTTTCAGCTTTCTCCTTCCCATGCTTCGTGTTATTTATCTCCTCTACGTGCGTGCTTCCCTCGATAGATACAATTCGACCACCAAACGCGATATCTCATCCGGATCCATCGAAGCTCAACTCTGCAACTACTGCTTCGCTTGGTAGCCAAGAAAAGCAGCTCCTGAGGGAAAAACTACGTCTCTCGAACAAACCCTAGAGTGCCGCTTAGGGTTTTTGACCGAGAGAGAAAAAAGTATTAGCTAAATTAGTTGTTACTCATAATACGGGTGTTATAGGATTATCGTCTTGTCATGAAATAGATTAGTTGTTAACATAAAATAGATCCTAGTTACAGGATTATCATCTTGTCAAATTCTATCACGAAAAATTTAACTTATTTAACCTAATTCTATAATTATTATTTTACTCAAAATATGAACTTTATAACTAGCTGGGGACTAAGTATATTACTCATCCAACTCAAAAGACATAATAATAATAATAATAATAATAATAATAATAATAATAATAATAATAATAAGTACTTTTTAAATAGGGTAAGTATTATATTAAAAAATATTTATTTGGAGTGATATGATTAATTGATATAATATAATATTGCTAATTTTAAAAGTAATTATTTAAATAAATAATGGATTAAATTTGATTATTTTTATCCATCCTAACATATCATATACAATCGACGGCCTCCACTCAAAACGACGACGACTTTAAGTAAAATAAATATTGTTTTGTGCTTGAGCATAATTTGAATTGGGGGCGAAGTCTCAAAATTGAAAAACTAGGGCACAGTTAACTTCTCCTCGGGTCAGCCAATTTGCAGACGCTACTCTTTCCAACAACACTGATTGAAGCACCATGGCGGCTGCGGCGGTTCAGAGAGGCGGCGGGGGGCGGCGAGCGATGGAGGAAGACGATGCGAAGCTCGTGTTCGAAACGTCGAAAGGTGTGGAGCCAATCATGAGCTTCGACGAGATGGGAATAAAGGAGGAGCTCCTTCGAGGAATCTACAATTACGGCTTCGAGAAGCCTTCCGCCATCCAACAGCGCGCAGTTCTTCCGATTATCTCCCACCG
>JAYDZE010107483.1:0-23851 GCA_034509125.1 Monilaria moniliformis
TGCGAAAATTGTTGAAGTTATGATATAATCGGCTGATTTTGAAACTTGCGGGATTGACCAGAATTTGACCAAACTTGCTGGTTTTTCTGGCAATTTGCCCCTTTTTTTTATTGCAGGTTTTCAAACAGTCAAAGACAGGGTGATTGATACCTGTGCAAGAGAAGAGGGGTCGTCACCTCTTTCAATTTGGACTGGTAATGAAAACACATGGTGCATGGGGGAGGACCTCTTATAAACAGCACCATGGCGCAGAATGATGAATCCCGTGTCCCCAACATTGGCCACGTGAAGAGCCTGATACCCATAGTCGTCTTAGTTTCACATTAGACGAGCAGTCAATTTCCAAACTAAACAAAATTTGCAGATTGCCGCCATATGGTTCACCAACCAATCATGCTAGCGAAGAAAACTAAGACGCATTTTAACTGTGCATGCATAAATACCTGACCGTCAAATTGAGCAATTAAAGCTGTTGAGGAGCCAGGAGAGTGTGTTTGAGCAACACTGAGATTAAGCAATTCAATGGGGTTGTTTATTGAATCGCCACTGCACTCAGAGATGAGCTTTTCACAATTTTTTATGAGCTCGTGAGAATAGACTCCTGGAATGGTCCCTAAAAATTACATAATGACATCTTTCAGCATGTCAGGAAGCTGAAGTGGTTGCACTCGCACACATGAAATAAGACTATTTAATTGTAGAAAGAGTGATGAGTTCGAGGAGGAGAGGCAAAGAAGAACTACAGATGAAAGCTACAAGGATGCAGTACCTTCCAACGACCACTGACTAACTCCATCAGCTACACCAAGCCACGTCTCGTTAGCAATAAAATACGCATCCTCTCCACCTGTCAAGACCTGGAATTTATTATTTTTGCACATGACTCACCCATATTTTGTGAGGCAAATACATATGAAACTTTGATATCCCTCATAATTTGGCTGGGCGAACTGGTTAGTGCACTACAAAAATTCATTCCTTTGATATCCGTTATATGTTACAGAATTAAAAGTCTGAAGCATATATACATCCATTTTAAAAATAAATAAAATGAAATGGATTCGGAAGGGCTACAAGCAGTGTTTTAGTAACTCTAGCATTAGGTAAAACAATCTCTTGTAACAAAAATTGCAAGTCCAAATTTAGAAACAAACACAAAATTGAAAAATGAATGGCATACACTGCAACAAATTTGCAGTTCAGCACGGGCATGGATGTATAAGGAAATGTTGTTACAGACTAGCGATTGCTAGTATCTAATTAAAGTTCCTTTAACTAACTACAGAAATTATTGTTTAGCTTTTCATTTTTGGGACAAAATTTCAAGATATCACAGTTTAGAGGGTGATGAAGTAACAATGAAATCCCAGTCCAGAGTTGCTGGAACTCTTTTTCTAATGTTGCTAAGATTGTCGGTATGCATTTATTGGCTACTAAAAAAACATACAGAACAATAATTATGAGATACCTTAGAAGGATGTGGCAATAGAGCAGCTCCTGAAGATAGAACAAAGTCTGTCATTAATATCTCCTGGCTGTTAACAACATTGCATTAGATTGTTCATATCTTGCAAGATGTCACTATGACAAGAAGCATAGTATATCATATTTTGAATTCATATTAAATTACTGGCATTTGCATTCCGTATTGTTCTTCTTCAAAAGAGATATGAAACAACAAATGAAGGAAGCATGTAGCAAAACAAGTGATCAATGATTAAAACTTAAAAGTAAGATATAGTATGTTGGAGATTACAAGAGGAAGACAGAGACCAATAATTCAAGGCAAAATACATCCTTATAGAAGCATAAGCAAAGGTTTTATTGACTCAGCATCATTATAATCAAGAAAATGTAAGTCCGATTATCTTAGTCACTCGATCAAAGGAAGAAAACAGCTTTAACAATTATCTTGTGCTCAAGAAGTTGGTGTTTGTACTGTCCGTAGGCACTTCACTAACTTACTAATGAGTTGCATAAAAAAACGACCACTGACTGCACATTGGTGTCAGTGACAAACCTTGTTATAGTAGATCCAGTAGATTCAGGAGCTGTCACGTCATGTACTGATGCTTCTGCAAGGTCACCACCCTGCAAATCGTCATCATTCAGTCTTTTCAGATTCCAGTTTATGTCTTGCCGCAGGTTGCCAAGATGCACATATCTGGAAACTTAGATTCTTCTTGGAAATTAGAGAGGAGGAAGAGTCTCTCCTTTATCCAATATTCAATCCTATTGATATAGTGCATATTGGTGCTCTAGGAAAGTGAACTAACTTTTTTTAGAAATAGTTTTGAAGTTGTGATTATGAGCACTATAAGTTAAAAGGAAAATACGAGTGAAAAGAACAATATGATGAGGATATGTAAGTTCAGATCAGCTATAGCTTATTGACACAACATGCAACATATGTTAGCATTTTCTTTCTTTTGAAGTTCTCTTTTTTTTTAATTTGGCATTCAATGGTGAATATCATAGGGGCCAAAACTCATGAGTCAACTTCATATGTAGTCAGACTGTCAGAGATGCGGATCATTCACCAGTTGATCTTTAGGTCCAAAACTAAGGACCTTAATCCAGGGCACTCGCATACTATTTTTGTAGCTCACATCTAAAGTGAATATAAATTAGAAAAAGAGGTAGATGTTGCCAGATTTATGGTGCAGTTATGGATAGATGACAAGCTATTCATTTACTAGTAACAAGATAAGGTTATTCAGAGAAACGAATCAAGGTTCCTCCCAAAGGTCGTAAATACCAGTCTACATGAACTACATGTCTGATCCTAAAAAAATAATTCAATTTGACAAGAACTAGTGTCCTTCCGGACAAATGAATTTAGATCTAAAAAATTTCTAGTCCATAATAGCAAATCACTTGAGATCGTTCACATCACAATGGATTTCAAATCATTTAACTACAAATTCTGAGTTGTTATGTTCTTTGCCCAATATATAGAGCCATTTGGAACCCTTCCATAATGCTCCCCTCCATATGTTAGGTTCATCACCAAGAGTACTACACTGGTCGTACCTCAATGTCATTTCTACTATAAATATATCTGAAACCGGTTTTCAGTGGCAGAATTCATCGAAGTATTTACCACAAAGGTATCCACGATCACATTACAGATGCAGCAAACGACTCTTAGCAAATAGCAAGAATGGGTAACATTACTTATCATGGTTAGTTTGTAATTAATGCTTCATTGTCACTGAACTTAGTTATTATGTGCATTGTCAAGTATATTCAAATGAATATGAAATTGATATTAGTTTTATGACTTGTGCTTACGGATTACTGATCCAACTTACCAATGTTTGGTTCTTAGATTCATCATCTTCCTTCAGTTCTTCTACAGTTTCAGTATCAGTTTCCTCCTCGAGCATTGAGTCAGCTTCCAACTGAGGAGATGCTGTCAGTAACTGGATGATATCTTTTTCACTTACATATCCAACAGTCTCATCTGGCATCCCCCCAGATCCAGAAGCCGTCTCCTCAGAGCCTATGGACCAAGTCATAGCTGGTCCCACTGTAGGAGATTCGTCCTCAGCACCATACATGTCACTTTCATTGCCATTGCTAAGTACATTTTGCATCTCAATCGCCTTGATATTATTCATGCTGGCTTCACTACTCTCTTCAGCAGCTGAATTTTGCACCTCTGCTTGTAAATTTGGTGCCTTACTCTCTTTGTACAAACTCACATCTGGTTCTGATTGAGAGGATGGAGACACCAAATCATTATCATAACCTTCTGTACCATCACCAACGGTTTCCTCGTGGATTGCAGTCCCTGCATCCTGAAATTCAGAAATAGGACCTGCATTTGGTGTGACAGCAGTCTCCAGTGCACCCCGAACAGCATCAGTGTCAAGCACAGAGACCACTGGGTCGGTCTTCAAAGCAACCAACATGGTCGTATCAGCAGTTTCATTTTCCGAAAGTTCTTGAGCAGTAATATGATTCTCCACCTCAGGCCTCCTCTCCACTGAACTGGGTTCGTCAAGAACCTCATCTTGACCTTGTTCCACATTGCCAGTGCATTTTATGTCAATATCAGTCACAGTGGTAGCATCAGCAGTTTCCTTTTCCAATAGTTCTTGTGCCATAATACAATTCTCCTCCTCAGGCCTCTTCTCCACTGAACTTGGTTCGTCAATAACCTCATCTATACCTTGTTCCACATTGCCAGTGTATTCTATATCAATATCAGGCGCAGAGGTAACCTCAGCAGTTTCATTTTCCAAAAGTTCTTGTGCACTAATAAGATTCTCCACCTCAGGCCTCTTCTCCACTGAACTTGGTTCCTCAAGAATCTCATCTAGACCTTGTTCCACATTTCCAGTGCATTCTATGACAATATCAGGCGCCAAGGTAATGCTGGCAGTTTCCTTTTCCAAAAGTTCATGTGCAGTATTACAATTCTCCACCTCAGGCCTCTTCTCCACTGAACTTGGTTCGTCAAGAACCTCATCGAGACCTTGTTCCACATTGCTAGTGTGTTCCAGGTCAACATCAGGCGCAGAGGTAACGTCAGCAGTTTCCTTTTCCAAAATTTCTTGCGTAGTAATAGAATTCTCCACCTTACGCCTCTTCTCCACTGAACTTGGTTCATCAAGAATCTCATCTAGACCTTGTTCCACATTGCCAGTGTATCCCAGGTTAACATCAGGAGCAGAGGTAACGTCAGCAGTTTCCTTTCCCAAAAGTTCTGGTGCATTAATACAATTCTCCACTGTACTTGGTTCATCATCTTGACCTTGTTCTCCATTCCCAATGTATTTTATGTCTATATCAGGAGCAGATGTAACGTCAGCAGTTTGCTTTTCTGATAACACTGTTGTAGTGTTATCAGGATCATAGCTAATGTCAACGGGAGAATCCGCATACACTTCATTTATACCTTCGTCCACATTTCCAGTTGGCTCTATTTCAATATCAGAAATCGAGGTACTGCCTTCGGTTTCTTTTTCCAAGAAAACCACTGCAGAAATTCCATTCCCCAATTCAGAGCTTTCATCAATTACAGAGGCATCCACAGGAGAATCCTCATAATCACCATCTAGACCTCCCTCCACCTCTCCAGTCTCGTCTGCATCAATATCAGCAGAGCTGATTTCATCACTTTCCTTTTCCAGTAAGCCTACTGAAGTAACATCATCCAACACCTCTGAACTCTGATCGAGTATGGATTCCTCTGCTGGGGAATCCACATCCTCTTCATTTAGACATTCCTCCACACCACGAATAGAAGTAATTTCCATATCTTTACTTGTACAAGTAACCTTAGAAGTTTCCTCTGATGATTCCTCATCAGACACCTCAACAACAGTATTCTCTATCTGGGATCTCTCATCAGGTATAGAGGCTTCCACTAGACTTAAATCCTTGTACTCTTCATTTAAACCAATCGTCCCTATGTCAAAATCCGAACTAGAAATACCCCCAATTTCTTGGTTGGAAGTTACAGCAGGCAATTCAGTCTCAATAGGGGATACCAATAACTTCTCAGAGGATTCACTCTCTCCTTCAACAGCAATGAGGGTATTGCTACTACTAACTACTGAATCAGCGCGATCACTGGCTTCAATCAAGCCAGAGGCAGTCGCCTCGCTTTCATCATCACCTTCCATAACCTCCACCATACTAGATCCATTTGTGTCTTCCCCTTCCATCTCCTCCTTTACAATCTTGGCTTCTTCCATTTCCACATTTTTCACAACCTCACTTGGGTCCCCAAACCGAAACAAGAAGCTACCATCAGCATACTCTGCAAATATAATCATAAGCAAAACAATAGCCACAACAATATAAGATTTTAAGATCACAAACAATTCCAAAGAAACATGAGCCATAAATAAGATTGCTGCTATATTACTTAATGTCAAACTTTCTACAGGTGCACAAACTGTAACATAGGTCCATCCAAAACTAAACACAGCTAAATTTAAATCGATCACAGCAAAAATTAAACTTTGAGCAAAATCATAAAACGGAGAAGGGAAAATCAAAGGAAGAAAAAAATGTGATGGGCGTACCGTGAGTTGAAATGACATCTATTTTCGAAGCAGAAGGCGCAAATGGAGAAGGTTTGAAGAGCAGCGGAAGATGAGGTGGATGCCTCTTGATTCTAGAGATTCTTGTATTGTGGGAGTGAAGTGCAGAAGAAAAATATCGTTTTGGAGGCAAAAACAAAGGCAAGAAACTGCAGAAAAGATCAGCCATTGCAGCTGCTGACAAAAGGGTCACTGAATTTTGGAGTACATGATTGTAGAGAAAGATGAGAGAGAGAGCGAGAGAGAGAGAGAGGTGTTGAGTTAGCAAGTGGATGAAAATTGGTGGGAAACTGAACTTTTAACCTCCTTCAAGGGATTCGGTGGAGGAGCACAGCGAAGAGTGAAAATTGAACAAGGATGGAAAATCGATTTTTTATTTTATTTTATATAAACATCATTTGAAAAATCAAATACATCAACATAGTTTTATAAAAAGGTGGCTGAAACTCCAATACTTTATATATATGTGTATATATAAGATATATATTGGACGTTTATTTTGCAATCGTCAAATTAGTCAATGCTAGAGTAGACTTTTTTTTTGAAGTATTTACAATTAATACTTGTGGCTTTCTCGATCACGCAATATTAATGAGTAACTTTCAAGATTACGTCATGTTACATTGTTACTCATGTTTGTACAAACAAATTTAGATGGTTTCATTTACTACAATCCAAACTAACCAACACCACCGAAATAATGAGGACATTATTTTATCAGAACGAAATATCTCTCTAGAAGTTTGGACAATTGTGATGGTTTCGATGTGTGTTGGGACTTGGTTGCCGATTCAGAATAAAATTATGGGAGGCGGACCGTTCATATCATTAGAAGCGAATATCAAAACGACGTCGTTTGACGTCTTCTTCTTTTTAAAAAAAATTCTACAAATCGAAAAGGGGGCAACGGCGTTTCCAGCCGACTCTAAAAAAATTAGGCTCTCAAATGATCGGGGTCGGCCGACCCCTCCCCTCTAGGTTTGCCACTAATGGGACCAACATCTGTGTATAGTCTGTGTGCTTATCTAAAAAGTAAAGTGTAATATAGTTTGATTGACTTAATATATATTTGATTTGAGTGTAGTAATGTCATGTAATATATTATATCTTGTGAAATTCAAGCATGACAAGTCGTTGAAAAAAAATTACAGATGATATATTTTGAAAAATTGATAGAATATACTACATTGTAATTAACCTTATGTTAGGGAAGTTATATGTAGACGATGAATGAATTGGGTAAAAATGATCCTTTCCATTTGAACAAAAAAATAATGAAAAAGTCTAAGTCATTTCTCAGGCACATTTCCGACACGTTGAATTAGCACTTAGTTGTCAAAACTTGCATTTTAGGGCTGAGGTGGAGCCACTAATTTAGTTTGGAGGGAGCTAATGTCCAAAATTTTCAACTAGTGACAAAATCAAAATTAAAAAAAAAAAAAAATCAAACTTAAGTTGAGGTATTAATTTGTAATCTTTTTTATGTTAGCGTACGATTGTGCAAAAAACAATTATGTAAAAATGTAAATATTGAGGTATAAAATGATATTTTCCCTATTTATTAAATACCCTTAGGTATCAACTTTTTGTACAAATTAATAGATGTTTACAAGACAACAAATTGCCTTTGGTTTTGTAATTAAGGCTGCATGTGTTACGCTCTGGGGAGTGGGATATTTTCTATTGAGGACTGCATAAATAAATAAAAATAGTACAAGTTAATTTATTGATTATTAAGTTAGGTTAGAAATTTGAAACATCCTTAAGTCTTTGAGATAACTTGTTTGATTCATATCTAGTCGAAGGTTAGGACCATATTTCCTTTTGAAAAGAAAAACATTCAATCATATATATGTACATATAACCAATCTTGAATAGTGAACATCCCTAAAATTTTCGACTGAGATGCGCCAATGTTACACTGTAGCACAATTTGTTTATAATAAAACTTAAGTAATATTCTAAAGTGAAAAACTTGATCAGAGATCTACTCAAAAGAGAAAGGAAATAATAAGATAATACGTAGAAGAAGGATAACATCTAAAAATATATTCGATATGATGGAATAGACAAGACTTAGTCTCATGATATGTTGTTTGATTGGATGAATTCAGTTTAGTATTTAATATTGAAATTAGTCTTGTCTTATAAGTATTATTCTTATGACATAAATAATTTTTGAAGTAATTTAATCTTAGATAATCTCGAGTGAAGTGCCAAGATTATAAGATTATAAATATTGTAGACGATTTTTTGTGGGCTAGAACTGGTTGAGAACTCTAGCATCTCACATGGAAAAAAAATGAAAAAAACAAAGTAGTGAGAAGCTAGTGATCCACGTGGAGGGGGGACCACTTAAGGTGAGGATGGATTTGTTAATCTGATTGGTGAGAAATCTATCCTTGCATATCATAATCCTACGTGGCACCCCACAAGACCCATATTTCGATTTCCTTCATTAGATATATGATGCACCATTTGCTTTTAAGTGCCATCTCATACCTATTTTCCTCTCAGATTTTGGCAATCCAGATTCTTAGCTATCTTTATACAAAATAATTGAAAGAGGGGAGAAGAAGAGATGGCATCCACTTCTGCTGCATTCGTAAATGGCTTGGGATCTGCCTTCTTGACCGGTGGCAAGAAGAGCCAGGCTCTCTTGTCCTCCCCCCTCGCTGCCAGAGCCGGTGGCGCCCCCGCCCCCAAGAAGCTGACCGTGGTAACCGCCGCCGCCCCTAAGAAGTCTTGGATCCCTGCCGTCAAGGGTGGCGGCAACTTGGTCGACCCCGAATGGCTCGATGGCTCGTAAGTTTTCTCTTACTCTGAGCTATGTGATAGATAAATAAAAGTAATATAGATTAATCTACTCCCTCGTATTTCTAGTATAATTTTTTTGTGACTTTTAATTATTTATATTTTGCACAATTTATCATTAATTAAAGTTAATTTGGGTATAAATTCCTTTTATTAATATGTGTACCAAAGTCAAGAAAAGACTTATTATGAATGGGAGGGAGTATAATTTATTGAGTCTGGTAAATTGATTAAATTTAAATGTATTTATCAGTTTTATCTTTTAAATATTTATTCTCTTACTCAAAGTAAACGCATGGTAACGCAGGCTTCCCGGCGACTTCGGCTTCGACCCGCTGGGGCTCGGAAAGGACCCGGCGTTCTTGAAATGGTACCGGGAGGCGGAGCTGATCCACGGCCGGTGGGCGATGGCGGCGGTCTTGGGCATCTTTGTGGGGCAGGCGTGGAGCGGCATCCCGTGGTTCGAGGCTGGGGCGGCCCCCGGGGCGGTGGCGCCATTCTCGTTCGGGACCCTGCTGGGGACACAACTCCTCCTGATGGGGTGGGTTGAGAGCAAGAGGTGGGTCGACTTCTTCAACCCGGAATCGCAGTCGGTGGAGTGGGCGACCCCGTGGTCGAGGACATCGGAGAACTTCGCCAATGCCACCGGCGAGCAAGGCTACCCTGGCGGGAAGTTCTTTGACCCGCTGGGGTTCGCCGGAACGCTCAAGGATGGAACGTACATCCCAGATGAGGAGAAGCTCGACAGATTGAAGCTTGCGGAGATCAAGCATGCAAGGCTTGCTATGGTAGCTATGCTCATTTTCTACTTTGAGGCTGGCCAAGGGAAGACACCCCTTGGAGCCCTTGGCTTGTAAGGTTTAATTGGGACATTAATGTTGTATAAACAAACGTTTGCAATGTAGAGAGTTTGGTTATTGATCATTGATTTGGGAGTTAGGAAATTTCCAACTTGTTTGCTTGGGGAATTACTCAATTGTCTAATGTTTGTGACACGGCAAGGCTACGAGGGGGTGTTTGGATTTGAATTGGTTGTTGGTGTGGATGAACTGATTTTGTCTTGGTTGGTTCATTGTTTGCTTTGTCGATATTCCGAAACTGTGATCATATTAAAGTTTATACAAAAATCAAATATTTATGCGATCGCGTGAATCTTTAGTTTTAGAATAAACGTGAACCTTGGTGCTAGAATTATTTAAAAAACGCAAGCAACAAAACCCATCCTCCATGCTTGATGGCGACAACACCATGTTGCGGATGAGTTGCAGGCAAACATAACTCGTTATTAGCATTGAAGATCAAAGATGCCGCACCGTCTCGGCTTTGTTCCGAGTCAATTACGGCAAAGCGAAAGGTAGGGTGCATGATGCGGATGGACATCAGCAATGAGGCATTAGCCTCTTACAAATAATCAAAATCCAATTATAGAACAAATGCTAGTCCCTCTCCAACTACAACTAAATTAGACAGCTAAAGCAATCACCAGACTCTGCTCAACAAAGATACAAGACGATGAATTGAAAGAGACGGATTATTGTTGGTGACTCATTCATTAATTACCCATAGCCATCAAGAATTCACCTTCACAAACCACTTCACCACCAACGTAAGCTTTGCCTTCCATCTTTGCTATTCCAAACCGTTTCTGCAGCTTCACAAGAATCATTCTCATCACCAATGTATCTCCTGCAACTACCGGCTTCCGGAATCTTACTTTGTCGATTCCAGCAAAGAAGAAACTATTGCGCGACCCTCCCACCTCCGGCTGTAGCATAACTATGCCTCCAACTTGAGCCATCGCCTGGATAAAACAGTAACACGCATGTTATTAATGTCGAAGCTACAAGTGTTGAGGAAAAAGTAGTTCTAAGTTAAGAGTCTTTAAGACTTTCAAATGCCAATCAAAGAAAAACCACCTCAATAAGATGTGTGCTTATCTTGCTTTTGAAAATCATTTGGATATACTAACTTCATCAAATTTTAGTACTGGACCTCATTTCCAGATTAAATTTTGTGAAATTTTTTGGTGTAGAAATGAATGCAGTCACAGGATGCTAATATTAATTGACTGGTAGTTCAAGCAGGAGCGGTAGAGTACAAATTCATATCAGTCATCTCGGTGAATAGCTGGGGTCTCACCTCCACAAATTAGCAATTTGCTGTTCCAAGAATGGTTAATCTTAGCTATAATAGGTAGAAAATTGAGCCTTGCCAATGGAAATATCTAAGATAAGGCAGATAAATCCTACATGTCCACAGTTGATATTGATTATTGCTTAAAAACATGAGCATTTCGCAAAGACCCATGTGAGAAATATTTCATGCTTTTGATCTTCAATCATTGCATTTCAAGTTTCAAAGAAGTACATGAGACGATTCACGTGCCCATTTCCATAATGTAAACCCAGGCTCTCTCCAAGCTAACTGTCACTAGACTTATCCTCTTCACTACAATTTCAAAAATGATTAACTATCTGCAGCGAGATATAAAATATTATGACTGAATATTTTATGCAAAGATAGATAAAACTAATAAATGCCTTTGACTGACTTTGGCACACCTTGGCATATTGCATTTTATTCATCTATTGTATATATTATCTATGTTTGATTAGTTTAGAAGTTACTATAACTTAATCTTGAGTGCAAAATGTGATGAACCTTACTAACAAAACATTTCATATTTGGATAATATAAGAGACGACCTACACAGTTACTTTCCAACTTAGAATAATATTATACTTTATTACACAAATTAATGCATTTCATAACGAACAAAACATCAGCAGACTACATGAAAATAAAACAAGGAATATGTGAAACACCAAACCACTGACCATGCCTCTGACAAATCACCAAAGTGTAACTTGCAAAACAGATAATAAGAACTAATTGAAGATACAAATGAAGATCATTCCTCCATGGAAATTTTAAGCCTTTTGGATTGAATAGCTATTGGCTAGCGATAATTTCTTAAGAGAATGATAAACAATTAAACGAGCCAATTAGCAAATAATTTCTTAAGATAATGGTAAAAAAATTAAATGAGCCAAAAACATTTTGACCTCCAGTAGACTACTTGATGAAGTTATGTCTGAGGCAATGGATTAAGTAGCATAGAGACAAAAAATGAGATATGGTATACAATCAAAAGTTTTACAAATAATCCCTTTGGAAATGTTAACAACATATACTCTCAATAGTTGACTTATCAAATGAAGACATCAAATATATATGTCTAGCACCCATGATTAGTTTAGGAAAACATAATATGAAACGTAGAGAGAACCAAACATTGGTTTCTTAATATTGGGAGTAAGTAAGAGGTAAAAGTTTATATCTAAAGAAACTTCAGAACCACCACAAGATCCATAGGGATTGCATATTCATGATTTATATCCCCGACCAATTACTAGATTGACTGCCCTAGGAGTGTATAACACAGATCTTAACATATGCCATCTTGTATAAATCCAAAAACTTGCACTATTTTGTGGACAAAAATTAGATTGTAACTTGCGTATAGTATTTTCGTGTCTATCGCAATAGCTCTATCCTATGACATCATCCATCAGATCTTGCATTAGCCTGAAAGAAGCTAGGGTGGTTTGAAATCTTACATTCCCCTTGCTACTCTTGACCACTTAGTCATCTCATGTTAGTGGAAAAGTGTAAACCAGAAAGATGGTATTTGCTAAGTGAATTTCTGAAGCATTTCTTCAGAGTGGAACTAGGATAAAATTGATTTTTTATGTTAAAACAAAAGGACGTTTGTGCAGATGCACTGGAGGTGCAATCAACCTAATATATCGTTCAAATTGTTTCATTCTTGCCCAAACTTTGCTCCTGCATAAACTCAAGCTCTCAATAATTATAAAGCAGTAAATCCTCCATAGATTGATTGTTTGAAATTTAAACTGCAGCAACATTTCATGGTACTTTCCTGTCTTTGCCTCATTATTCAAGAGATCTCCTCTATCCAGTCTGTATAAATAAAGGCTTTCGCTGCATAAGGCAGTACATGGACCAGGGACTTTTATCCATTAACGGGACTTAGTAGGTGTGTTTTCTAACCACAACCCAGGTACAGGGAGTGTCAGAAGTAGATACCACATATTCTACCTCAAATGAAGGTCATCCACTGCTACAGCAATCCCACTCTACAAATACAACTAAAGCATTAATGTGAAATTTACAACAACGAGATACTACAAAGAATGCAAAGCAAAACAAATTCGAAAATACAAAGATTTTGTATGTGCACTCCCTACTCGGTGCCTCGAGTTTGGTACAGTTAAGGCTCTTAAGTATTCGGTTGTAACAGCTAATCAGCCACTACTTAGCAGCATAAATATGATGTCAATGAATCAAAAATTATGAATCCTATATCAACAATCTGAACATAAAACCCATGTCATCCGAGGTGCAAAAATTGCCTGATACTTGAGCATCAGAAGCGACAGATGCATCCACAATCATAAAAAAATGGAGAATAGATAAACTACGATTTTACAGACAACACAAATGCAATACTCTAATCACATTGGTTTACCTCAATCATGAGCACACCAGGCATAATCGGCCTCTCCGGAAAATGGCCAGGGAAGAAATTATCATTGATAGTCACATTCTTAATAGCAACAGCAGACACACCAGGTGTGTACTCAATCACTCTATCCACCAGCAGAAACGGAAATCTACAACCCAAAACATTAACAATCAAATTGAGAAATTAAATAACAGTGAGCCACCAATAAAACTAACTGCAACAGATATTAGTGCACGCCATAAATGAAGTACGAATCAAGCACGCACGACACAAAACTAACCTGTGAGGCAAGATATCCTTAATATGATTAATGTCCATGACTGTTGGAAATGCAGGGTACCCTGAAGCCAGAAGTTGGTAAGAAATCGCAAACATCAAAGTGAAGAAACACAACCAAGAGACGTATCAAGGTTTCATACTCAATTCAATGGGCAGCTCTGCGGAGGAGGAGAACTCAGCAGAGGCAGCGCAGGCAGCGGCAAAACTACGGCGGGCCTTGTTGAAATTGGCGACGACGCCGTGTGATCTGGAGATAGTGAAAGGCTGCTTGACGGAAACGGAGAATGGTAGCAGTGCATTCTCGAGTGTGAGGGACTGTGAAGAAGTGAGAGTGGAGAAGACAGAATGTGAGAGGACGGTAGACGCCATTGTCGACGGAGTGTTCGTCAAAATGTTTGTGAGAGAAGTGAGGAAATACGCTATAAGGGAAGAAGGGCGAAATAAACGAGGCAGGAATTGGTTTAGTTCTTCCTGCCTGCAGTTTGAGGAATGAATTGTGTGTGCGCGTGAGAAGAGGGCGGAGAGACCGAGATTTACTACATTGGTAAAATGGATCAATATTACGGATTCATATCTTAACACATTTTATTGAGTCGTGATACATGTTATTACATCGATCTCAATCTTTTTACCCTTTTTGTTAATGGAATATCCACTATTTAAGATTGAATTGATCTAAAATTACAATTCTGGTACGGAAAGAAGCCAAAATTTATAAGATAAGACTTATCTTATGTGGCATAATCAAGTCGAATTTATTCGATCCAATAACAAATCATGAAATTAAATCATTTCTAATCTATCAAGTTGAACATCATTTTTATCTATTTAATCGCGCAAGACCTTTGAGTCTGCCCCTATTCATTTTGGAAGGAAAAAAAAAAAAAAAAAACTTTATGATACTTTATAGAAGTGTTTGGTTTGACTGATAAGACATAAGTCACATAACCGATAAAATAATTTAATTTAATCAAATGTTTGGTTTGTATAATTCAGCCCATGATGGATTATTTGATCGACACTCTAATCTTCCAATTGGATCATTATTTATCATCCAAAAATTGAGTTGATTATTTAATTATCTCAATCATATCAATTTTAACTATGTCAACCACCAAAACAAATGTGCCCCTATATATATAAGGAATCAAATTTGAATCCAAGACCACCAAATTTCTGTACGACATATCAAAAACGCGATACAATATTCATATGTGATTAAAATTTCAATATATTATTTTTGTCTCAATCGTGTATTATTGTATTCTTTTTTCTTCAAGTATCTCAAATATATAGACTTATTTTCATAAAAAGTAATATTTTAAACTCGTTTACTAACATAACTCTATTTAATTTCTTTGTCAACTCTCACCAATTTATCATCAATATAAATACGGGCAAATTAGTAAGTTTTGGTCAATATATCGATTTTCAATATGCCTACATGATTAATAATGATATCAGTATAATGTTTATCATACAATTTCTTTTGATAATTACGATATAAAATTTAAAAACCATTTTACGATGAACTCGAAATACTAACCATTTTCCTATAACTTATAAGCATAAAGTGTTGCATACAAAATGTTTTTACACTTAGTTAGTGTTTATTCTTTTTCAATTTATAAGCACATAATGTATGCACGGAGTGTAATGCTCAGAGCACTTGCGTTAGCGATGCTTTTATATCATAAAAACGTGCATCACAATAGGATAATCCGCACATCCCTCTGTTTTTTTTAAAATCCAAGATTCCAAACACAATAATGCCGAGGGCAATTCGGTCACTAAATTAAGTGAAAAATAGAGGAAACGAGAGTCATAACTCATACGTGATAAAATTCTAACATAATTTCCTCCGGAGTCGGCGGAGCCTTCCGTATTACCACCACCACCATGGACTTCCACCTCCACGGCGGCTCCCCTTCCTCCACCTCCTCTTCCTCCTCCCACCACCGCCACCCCACCACCAACAACACCAACTCCGCCTCTAATGGCCACTCCTCCGACCATATGCACTCCTGGTGGGAGTCCATCTCCAGAGCCCGCTCCCGCATCCACCTCCTCTCCTCTCTCCTCCCCTCTTCCCCCCACGACGACCCTCTCTCCTCACTCGCTGACACCGACCGCCCTGCCCGCTCCCTCCTCCTCTCCTCGTCCGCCTACTCCTCCCTCTCCGCCGCTCTCTCCGCCCCCTCCTCCGGCTCCGCCGACGACCCCCTATGCCATTGGCTCTACGACACCTACCTCTCCTCCGACGCCGATCTCCGCCTCGTCGTCCTCTCCACCCTCCCGCTCATCGCCTCCGTTTACCTTCACCGGATCCACCACCCCGACGCCGACGCTCCGAGTTCTCTCTCCGGTTTTGAGGCCGTCCTCTTAGCGCTCTACACTTCCGAGACGAAAGCGCGTAACGGCAAGGCAATCACCGTCTCCATCCCCGATCTATCGCAGCCGTCGCTATATCACGCTCCGCGCAACCCTAAGTCAGCGAGCCCTAATTCGAACCCTAGTAGGCCTTCGATTGGGGTTCTCTCGCCGCCGCTGGAGCCGCAGATGGCGGTTAAGTCCACCAAGCGCGCTTGCATTGTTGGCGTCGCGCTTGATTGCTACTACAAGCAGATCTCGCAGATGCCGAGTTGGTCAAAGCTTGACTTGTGCAATTTCGCTGCTGTTTGGGCGGGCGTGGATTGCCCCTGCACTTCGGATTTCGACGGAAAACCGGAGAATTTTGTGGAGAAGAATGAGCGGCGCTGGAGTGACAACGGATTCGGGGATGATATTAGGGTCGAAGCAGAGGAGATTGATCGGGTTGAAAACGGTGATTCAGCAGAAATGGGTGAAGAGGACTTGAGAATTCCGCTTCCATGGGAACTGTTGCAGCCAGTCTTGAGAATTTTGGGGCATTGTTTGCTGGGGCCTCTGAATGTTGATGAGGTGAAGGACGCAGCGTCTGTGGCTGTGCGGCGCCTATATGCCAGAGCTTCCCATGATCTGGTTCCGCAAGCAATTCTAGCTACGAGGAGTTTGATCCAGCTGGATAAGGGGATGCGCGAAGCTGCCAATGCGGCGGCTGCCAATGGTTCTGCTTCAAATGCTAACACGCCCAGTAAGGCTAAGAAACCCGAGATACTTTTAGTTTCCAAGTGATGCTGTTCTATCAGAATTTGCCTGTTCTTGACTTGCATTTGGTGTTCATTCTGAGAATGTGTGGTTTTCTGTAGATTATTAACTGTTACTACAACTATACGTATAGCTCAAAGTAATTGTTTTTATGAATTATTGTTCATTTGATGTGTACCTCTTCTTGTTCAAATGCTGTTGATTCTTTAGATATGTTGTGAAATATAAAATTCCACATTATTTTACTTTCTTAATTGATTACCTTGTAATCTTTTTTCTAATAATCAACATTGATGATGCAATTTTTGTAGTACTGTCTTTGCTATAGTTATTGAATTTGAATTAAGTGTGCCCTTTCTCTTTAAAACCAGGATTTAGAAGAAGGAATTGGGAATATTATGAAAAAGGGACACGGATCGATGAGTTTTCATTTGGAGAATGTGGAGATTGTTGACGTTATAATCAGCTAAAAATCACAAGATCTTGCTCGAGTGTCTCAAATATTTTGATAAGTTCTATAGCAAGTCAAATACTCTGAAAAGATAATTGAAATCACAAGATAAATGTTAATTTTCATTAATACTTTAATATGTTGAAAATACATGCAATTACAAATCTATTTATAGGTTCAAAAAACCTTTTGAGAGCCTTACTTTCATAACACTACTTAATACTCATAATTAGATCCATAATAACACCACTTTAACTCATAAATACTTGGTATAACTCCTACACTTCAAAAGTCACTACTTATTAACACTAAATAAATAAAGTAAGGACCTTTTATTTCACCTCATCTATGTAAATGAGTTTTCTATTCTTCAATTTGGGCTTCCAAAATCTGTTATATTATGAGCGCACAATTCAAGTAGAATCAAGCCCATCAATTTGACTATTAATGTAGATTGGTCTTGGAGTTGTGCAGTTATTTTAGCTAATAAAAGCATCATGGATTCAATTAGCCCATTTTAAATCAAATGATCCATCTTATTATCCTTATTCCTTAGGCAACTCAAATATGTCTCCATCAAAACGTGCTCAGCATATCACTCCTCATTATCTCTATCCGTAGACATATGCATTTCAAATTTTTGTATGAATTATATTGATTCTAGTTTTTTTTTTTTTTAAATAGATCATGTTATAAATTATAAGTTCCAAAAGCAATTTTAATAGTATTAAATTAAGTTAATAATTTTAAAGTACGTATTCGTGCATGTTACGTGAGTCTAGAGCCACGACCATAGCCCATCGCGCAAGAGCTACACTAGTTATTCTTGCTACACTAGTTAGTCTAATGGGACCAACCGAAGTCTGCGAATAATTTTTTTTTAAAAAAAAACGAACGGATATTCCGCTAGAAATAGTTATGAATTAAGGGATTTCGTCATTCTTGCTCCATAAAACAAATAACACACTGATTAGGATTTAGGAGATTATTTACCTCTAAAAGATGTTTAAGGAATATATATGATATAGGAAGAATTAGCGGCTGCTTCTCTCTCATCCACATCTTTCTAAGAAAGACAAACATAAATAGACGGCCCCCAACTCCCAAGTTCTAGTCACCTTCACTAAATCTATAGATTTTCTTTTTCTTTTTGTTCTTCTTCTCTATTATAATTGTTAGAAATTTTCCATCACAAAGTTTAGTTTTTGTTACTAATCTTGTTTTGAGATGATATATTTCTTTCACATTTAAGGATTGAAGTTAGATTTAGAGTACACTGTGGATTTGAAATGAGAATCAATATTCGATTTTTGTAAGCTAATTGAGTTCTTTTTACTACTTATTATTTATAGATAATTAATATGTTTTTTCAGGATATATGTTTTAACTCATTGATAATTGTGTTACGTACATTATTTCGAAATATGAATATAAGAATATTAAAGCATATTAGGAAAATGAATTTAGTTATGAGCACTACTTCTATTTTTCATTTTGTGAGCTAACTGAAATGGTATTTTGGATCTATTAAAATTATCTTATTTTTTTTATTTTATTTTTTTAAATTATAACGAGTAGAACAACTTTAAAGAAAATATTTGACTCGGTCACGGTACATTCCTCTGATATTCATTTACTAAAGCCTTCCATTTAAATATCTATATTCCAACAAATAGTTAATTGAAAATGACAGTTACATATATGTATAATTCAGTAATGTACTCATACATTAAGAAAAAAAGAAGATAATTATATGGATAAATAAGCAAGAATAGTTGGGACCAACAGTTTACTCCAAAAGTGCCACGTGATGATATGATTCATATCCAAATATCAATATACTTGTTGGTTGGATACGCACCTATCACTAATTAGTGTGTTTTGTCCGCATGTCGCATGAATAACAAACACTTGAATTGATAGAAAAAAATAATTGATAATTCACGTTTCCTTGTATTCCAGTATATATAATGACGCGTGAGGATGAGAATACCTCTTAAATGTATAATTAAAAACTAATATATACTTTAGGATTTTGAATTGGACGTACAAGATTATAGAGAAAAAAAATTATCAATACTACTTGATACAAATATCAAGAAAGGGTATAATTGTACAAAAAAATCTCACGAATCATTATTGGCAGAAGAAGTTATTGTTAATTGTAGACGAACGTATCATTAATCATCATTAACCATATCATTATGCGTGGACAAGAATCACTCATAACTCATAGTTTTTTCCATAAAAATCGGAATCCATAATCAACTAAATATCCTTCCATATATTTCAGTTTCTTCATAACCGAAAATTACATTACAATTATGGGATTGAAAAATCCCACGTATCTACAATAAAATTCCACGAATCATTATCAGCAGAAGAAATTATCATTAATCGTAGACAAATGTATCATTAATCGTAGAATGATGTATCATTAGCATTATTACACGAAGAATTATTATTAGCATTATTACATTGCTGAATTTGATTAATGCGTAAAACATGCAATTACAAAATAAACATTTGCAATATATTTAATTAAAATATAGATGCCACATGTATAAATCATGTCCATACAAAAGTTAAATTTGGTGGTTGTAAAATATTCTTAGTTCCTGCAATAAATTTGATTCGGAAATGGTTCGAAAAGAATTTTTATAAGGAGCCTTAATTTGTGGAAACTTAAAATTATTTTTAATTTTTTGATTATGAAGATCTTTGATGAAAATATCTCTTTATTTAATGAATGTAGCATCTGAATTGAAATCATATAAAATGCAACAATTTTTTCCATAAACAATTAATTTCACTATGAATGAATTGATTTTATAAGTGCAGTAAAAATGTAATTTTTAAGATAACTACCTCATATGTATATACATATATATAATGTATTTATTTTATTTAAATTATAATTATAATTAATAAATTTAATTAACAATAAATATATTTTAATTGGATTTAATGTATTGTATATTAACTGTATACAAGTTTTTGTGGCTAACTAATTAAAAAGTAGAGAAAGTAAACAAGAATTGAAAAAGAAAAAGGAGAGAGGTCAAAGTTGATGATTTGGATGTTCATCATTCTGCTTACATCAACATACAATTGACTTCTCTCTGAGAAAGAAAGACAATATATATATATGGATATAGGATAAGGTTTAAATAGCGATATCACGAGAATACATTGTACTAAAGGTGAAAGTTTCTGCACTGAATTTATAAAATATATTTACTATAATAATATTAAGGTGTAATAATATTCTTATTATGTTCTCACAATGCAGAAACTTTATCCATTAAATGTAATATTCTTACATTCTTACGATAAAAATAAATAAATAAATAAATAAATAAATAAATAAATAAAAATTCTCATAATAACTCATCTCATTATACACACGTGGATATATATGATCAATTAATTAATTGTACATCTCTGATGCAATTACTACAACAAAATAATTTAGAAAAATGCAATATCTAATGGATAATTAATTAGCTATTTTGCGTGTTAAGAAAGCAAAAAAATTTGTAACACTTTAGATGTGATTAATTATAAATTAGTGACGTGTACAAGTATAATTATTTTTCCTGACATGTGTAATAACTATTATATTATTTATGATGACATGTAAATTCACATTGATATTTATTCACGATCGATTACCCTGCATTTTCATCAATATAAATTATTTATAACATAGTTCATAGATGATAGTAATGCGACGAAGAGAATATTATCTGTGAGACACAAAAGTTAGATACATTGACAAATATGTAAATTTTATTACATCTTCATAAGCAACAAAAATATATAAATACATATATGAATGTCACTAAATTCGGTTACCATCTAAATATCTAACAAATTTCACGACACATCACTTGTTAAATAATTTTCAATTTTGTCGCAGTAAATATAGCACCACCACTAAACCGATCATCATCATGATGAGCTAATTAATAGCAGAGCAAATCCTGCGGATCTCGCCATTGGTGCCAGTCTTAACCTGGACATTGCTCATCTTCACCATCGACCTCCCAAACTCCACATTGAACGTGAGCCCCGCCAACCCTCTCACTCCAAGAAACCGCTGCACAACGCTTCTCGTCGAGTTGTCGCCCCACAACCTCTGATCGGATTCGAGGATCCCGCGGCCGTCCCGCAGCTTGGCGAAGTAGGTCGCGTCGAAGCGGTTCTCACTGCCGTTGTCGAGCCCCACGCGCCTCGTGCCGTCGCCGCCGTCCGGGCAGAGACCGCGGAGCGTCGGCAGGAACGCGGCGTCGATGGTGGGGTCGGGCCCGCCGTTGGTGAAGTTGTACAGCCTGTACCGGAAGAACTGGCACGCTGAGGTTCCGATGGTGTGGCCTCCTGCAAAAGGAAAAATTAAAACTCATTTTATTTTCTGTAAATTTAGAAGCATATTCAAGTACATTTGCATGTAAAATGAATTTATTCGTCCTAATTATATTCTAATTGTAATATTAATAAACTTTGATTAGAGATTAATATAGCAAAAGTTGAAGTTGATGAAGATGCTTACCGACGAGTGCAACTAGGTCCTGAGTATTGAGATTTTTATCTAGAAACTTCTGCTTTTGGACATCAACGGAATCCCTAAAACCGGGTAGATTGGCGGTAGCGCTTGCCTGCGAAACCCGGCCGTCGCGCCGCCCCGTCGGCACAGCCCAGCTCCCTCCACCACTCTGCATCAACAAAAATAAAAAATGTTCACCTTCATGCTAAATATGATGATCATAGTGGGTTTCTAAACTTTGGATTTTGTATAAGCTCAAAAGTAAAATTAATTTATAGATTGGACCTTATGTTTGGAATTTGACCACTAGTCATATATACTTGTACTAGCTAGAGTTATTAATTAATTATTATAATTCAAAATTCTTTACTTACGACAACGACGGAATCGCGGGCAGCAAGAGCGAGAATGTCCGCACAGGAGACCACACCCGAGCACACGGCCTCGATCTGCCGTTTGGCGTCGTCTATGACTTCGTACCCTCTCAACAGACGGTTAGGGCCCGCAGTCTTCTCGGTGTCGGGGCCATCGATGAGAATAGAGCCGTCGCAACCCTCGACAAAGCAATCGTGAAAGTGCATTCTGAGTAAACCCGCCGCAATTGTAGTGTTAGTTCGAAAATGCGACCTCACAGTAGATTGAACTATCGACTCAGCACGAGGGCATGAGGTCGAGTAGAACCCTACCCTCGTGCCTTGGCCTTGTGAGAGGGCCACTAAGCTACCCAACACCACTAGCACAAGAATTCCATTAATGTTGTGACACCCCATTTAGTATATAGTTTGAGGAAAGAAATAATCCACTCAAATGGAAGGAGGGAGTTATTTGTTATATGATTAGTGGTGGAAAATTGAGGGATATTTATAGGCGGTCGGAAGTGGAAAGTGTAGTGAGGGTCAAAAACGTGCATGCCTCGAGAATGAGTAAGCAAAGCCGGCTACTAGTGGTGGCGGTTTCCGACTAAAATTCAAAAGAATTATTGGGTCATGAGTTGTCAAGCAATTCAAATAACTTTTTTTTTTTTTTTTTGAATATTTAATTTCGTGGATGTGTGTATTTGGCATCTTACTAATGGCTTTTTGTCACCGACATGCATGGATTGTAGCACTATGAGCTACATTATTATCTTTTATCTTTGACAAGTTTAGTTGGGATAAAGCCAATCAAATGTTGGGGTTTATATATGTATCCTTTTGACTTTGAGAGGATATATTATATATAACAAAAGTGGCAAAATAGATTTAGGGAAGTTTTGAAATTTAGAAGATCACAATAATATAGTTGTGGATTTAGTTTAGTTTTATTTCTCTATTTTGACTTGTGGGGGCATTGAGTTGCAGATTTAGTCTTATTTTTTTTGTATTTTCTTAAGGGTAATTTTGTCGTTTCACCCAAAAAATTGGCTAATACTCGGTGCCTCGTTTTTATTTTCACTATCCAAAATCGCTATTTTCTACCATTGGCTCTAATTTTATATTTAAATAATAAGTTACTGGCTAGTGTTTTTTAATTCACTAAGCGATGATTTTCCACCAATCATGATAATTAAAATTAAGATGAAATAATTGTAAAGAATTTTGAGGCAGACGTAATATAAACTTTGTTATATATACGAGCAAATTCACTTGCAATATTTATTCAAGAGAAATGCAGTCCATTATTTTGGATACTATTATCTCGTATATTGTAATGTATATAATAAATTCACTTGAAATATCTATTTTTACGGGCGTATGGCGATTTGATAATTTGGATACCATTATCTAGGTACTATTTTGTATTATAATTTCGTGTTACATTTCATATTTTAGATTCATGATGCATGTCACATGTATTGAATGTCACATAACTATTTTCTATAATATTAAAAATATACAAATATCATGTACTCATAAAGTAAAATCTGAAATATATTACAAAAATGTAAGAGACTGAACTGAAAAATATGGTGACACATATTGCTTAGAAACTAAAATTATTTTTGATTAATAATTAGAGTTTGTAATGTTAGAATATATATATATATA
>JAYDZE010107594.1:0-23850 GCA_034509125.1 Monilaria moniliformis
ATCAATGACCTTTCTCATCCCCAGGCCCGTTTTAAGGTTGATGTTAATGCCCAAGAAAACAGGCTGAGTGGATGTGCTATTATTTCAGAAGGCATAAGTGTTGTTGTTGTTGAGGGTGGTTCCAAAGCAATCAAGAGATACGGGAAGCTTATGCTTAGGAGGATTGATTGGACTGCTACTGTTGACAAAGAAGATGAGGAAGAAAATGATGATGTGGAGAAACCAGTTAACAAATGCGAGCTTGTTTGGCAGGGAAGCGTTGCTAAACCAAGTTTCAACAGATTTTTCGTCCAAGAATGCAGAAGTGAAGCAGCTGCACGCAAATTCTTTTCAGATCACAGAGTTGCTCATTATTGGGATCTTGCAATCAACTTCACCACTGATGATCCTATGTAATCTTGATGTTTTCGACCAGGAAATTGGTTTCATCGGCTTCGTGATTATGTTAGAATTTACCAACTTGACTCCTTTTTCACATGAGAGACTCAAATGCCTGGGAATTCAATATCGGTAAGTCAAGGCAATGTTTGTTCTAGTTGAGCTTGCTGCCTTATCAAGTTGGCTGTACTCTACTTGTATGGCCAATTAATTTTCATATTCCTAGTAATTATGCATTCGACTATGTAATGTTGGTATGACTATTTTTTGGGAAAATCCGGTTTCAATATGTTGAGTTGCTTGACACTAATAATTGTGGGTTTTACTTTTTGTTGGATTACCCCTAACATATAATGTGATGTGACCAACCAATTGTCTGTATAGAGTAGTTGAGTTTGATGCTCTGTTATAAGAAATAGACGCCTACAAAATGACTTGATTGTGTACTAGTCCGTTACGTGCCACCATGTCATATTATTAAATTAAATAATAAAAATCTATTAAAAAATCTTATATATTATTTCTTGGAAAATTAAAATATGGATAAATATAGCATATCATATTGCATTGTTGTCCTTCAATAAAATATATCAGCAGATCAAATTTATAAAATAATGGTGTTTTATAATAGTATGAATTTGTATAAAACGAGACAATTTGCTGACCAAGCGACAGTTGATTGACATGAATACGTTCATCATGCAGTTTCGCCGTAAGTTTCGTCCATATTTTCAACTTACGGTGACGGAAAGATCAGATCAAACTTGGGATTACATACAAAATTTGTCTATTGGTTTTCAGTTTTCGTTATTCATCCTCACTGTTTACGATATAAAAGGTCCAAATTTCTAATTAATAAGTCACCATTTATATATTTTCAGAGATAATCAAACTGGAATAATATAATTACCTGAATTCCACTAAATTCTTGAGTCACACAATTTTTTCTTGAACGAGTATGCATCTATGATGCAGAATACAAGTGATTTAATTAGTTTTCTTGAACGAATTTAATAATATTTTCAAACGATAATACCTATATTTATATGACTATACATGTATAGTGAATATATCTATGCGAGGTCTATTTATTTTTGCTAATGTGAACAGATGTCATTGGCACCAAAGCATTCGTCGGTAAACAAAAAAAATAAATAAATTAATATCGTATTGGACAAGAAAAGAATACATCTTAATATTTTCCACTAAGTTTTATTCATAATACTCTATTGTTTGTATTTCCCCAAAGTAAAGTCTGTGCTTGCTTTTCTTTTCTATGTATTTTTCAAGTCTTGGAAATATATTAACTGCTATTATTATATAATATGTTACAAAATGAGATTTCAGGTCAAAATTTGAACTATATATAGATATTATAGTTTAATATCAATATGACAACATTTGTTTTGATTTGTTTAAGAAAGTCATTCATTTAACGGTCATGTTAAAGTCTTAAAAAATTGTTTAAAGAAACACATCATTGGATAAAATATAGAAGCACATGTACTTACAAAAAAACAGAAAGTTATATAGAACCCATTGAAGCAAATATCATAAATATAAGAACGTAAACATATATATTTAATCTTCTAATGACTACATGTAGACATTTATAACAATAAAATATATATTTATATAGATATAATCAAATCTAATCCAATTCTTATTGCATAATTAACAGAGACTCTAAACTATATCTAGTATATAGCCTTTGCTAATCTCTTGGTTTCTTACACAACATATTGAAACAAATCAAAAATATGTTTGAAAGTTTATCAAAACGATTAGACACAAATCATGATCACTAATTACTTGGAAACTTGAAGAAAATAAATAATGGTTATGCCCCAAATTTGAACAAATGAAAGCCAAATTGTTATTCTGAAAAACGAAAGGAAAGCTTTTAATTTGTTGATTGATGAAGAAGGATGTTTTTTGAACAAGAGTGGAAACATGGTCTGCAATGGAGTAATTATGAACTAATCAAACTCACACACACACACACAACCTTAATTTACCTAGTATGGATTGCGGCCATGACTCCAATTACCATAGTTTTCATTATGAAGCAAGTTCGCCGCCATATTATACCCACCTAGATCATGACCCATGCCACCTTGCTCCGCCGCGCCGCCGCCAACTCCGATATCACCGCCCCCACCAGCTTCCTCCTCCTCCTCCTCCTGGAGCGGCAGCCGCTCATACACCGCATTCGAGAAAGTGGAGGCGATAACCATCACCGGCCCCGCCGCCACCAAAGCACCGACGACGCTGCCCCCCAACACCTGCCCCTGGCCGCCGGCCAGGTACACGGTCAACCCCGTGGAGCCCGGCGGCGAGGGCCCGGGCAGGAACGATCCGGTGAGGGAGAGTATCTCGAACCTGCCGTGCAGCGCGACCGAGCCGGCGGCGGAGGGCTGCCTGATGGTGACGTCGGCCACTGTTCCATTTGCGCTGAGCACGCATACACCCCGCTGCCTCCGCCGCGCGAACTGCGCGATCGACTCCGCCACGTCAGAGCCGCTGGCCACCTCGAGCACGTGGCTGCGCAGCGCGTTAGGGCTGTCCCGCGTGACGAAGATCGGCGGCTTGGGCTTGTTCTTCGATCCCGACGGCCTCCCCCTAGCCCGCCGCGCCGGCGCCTCCACCGCCCCCTCCTTGGGTTCCTCGCTCTGCTCCCTCTCCTCCTCCTTGGCCCCGCCCCCGTGGTTCATCGCTATGCTCAGATCCGGATTCTTCATCCCCATGTTTTCATTGAGAGACATGCCGAGATCCGGCGACGAATCCACCCCCACGGCCGCTGGTAGCCCCCCGCCCCCCGCCCACCATCGGTTCGTCATCAAAGATGAGAATTTTCCGATCAAGAACCCTAAATGGATGGGAAAAAGATAAAGGTTAGAGGGAGAAAAAAGGGGTTAAGCTGAAGCTGAAGCTGAAGACTCCATTGAATAAAGAAACCAATCTCAATAATGGGGTTTTGTTAATTTGGTGAGAATGCGTCAAAGTATTCGTTTAGCTGTCTTTTTCTTTGTCGCATGACTCCATTTTTGTTTTAGTCTCTTGAGAAACGGGAAGGTGGGGAAATTAGGGTTTTTGCTTTTGTGCTGAACAGCAAGTGGGCTGCATCTGCATGCCAACCGCTCATTAATAATAAATTATTACCTTTCTTCATCGATACTGTCACACTACACATGTTACTTATGTATAATTAAATAAAATCAAGATATTATAAATATGGAAACAACTAACAAGTCCCCTCTGTAGTGTAGATGATTGTTTCCGTTTGCTATATATAATTGATTACTATATATAGATAGCACGTCTTTTATAGTCAACGTATAGTAATTAGGAATACAATATTCATAGTTTAACATAAATTACATAAGTCCAGTTTGTATTCTTTTCCCATATTTGTGTCCGTATGTAATAAAAATTAGGATAATTGTCATTTAAATCATAAATTTTCGCTGACTTTTGGTCAATTCCATAACTTTTGAAACTAGAATATAAAATCACAACTTTTGACATTTTCTCAATTATCCCACGGATCAAAATTTCGGTGAAATTGGTGGTGACGTGTCGGCTGTAATTCAACCAAAAGTTATGATTTAAATGACAATTATCTCAACGACATCATTTTGAAGAACAGATGTTTTGTCCACGTCGGAAATTCCGGCTGACACGTCACCACCAATTTCACTGGAATTTTGATATGTGGGTTTATGTTCTAGTTTCAAAAGTTATGAGATTAATCGATTGCCAACAAAAAATTATGATTTAAATGACAATCATCCCTAAAAACTATTATAAAATACGAAATTGTAAAAATTTGACCATTAATAGCCCATACCCTAGTGTCCGAGGCGAGCATTAATTCGGATTTGTTAGAGGATGTTATTTGTTATTAATTATCTTATTAAAAGTTGAGAATTTAAAATACCCAAATGATTCTCCTTAATAAATTAGGTTCCAATTTCACATACCTAAGAGTTATATCTAAAAAAAAAAAAAATTCCCAAAATTTCATGGAAAATATTGAAACAAAATAATTTGGACCATTTTTCGATTTATGCGTGCAGGTCCATGCTAATCTTCTCGGTTCCGATTTTGGCGGATGTGCCGAAAGGGACGGTAGTTATATATACTGCTACGGAAACTCCTCAATATCCGATGTGGGATGAAAGTTTATGCCAAAGATTATTGAGCTCAAAGCTAACTCTTGTCCCAATTTCAAAATTAACTTATGAGTTCAAAAGGATGGATGCATCAGTTATTGGTAGGCTAATCGTCTACGCCAAAATATTGTTTCCGGTCTACACAAATATTACTAGTTTTGCCTCTTCGTTAGAGGGGAGGGTACTAGGGGGGGTAAGGTTTGAAAAAATATTTTATTTTTTTATTTATTTAGTTCTAGTTTCTTGAATGTGTACTCATGTCTATTTTCCTTTAGGGTAATTTACGTTTTTGCTCTAGAGTTGATGGAATTAATATATGTTTAAATTTGTGGATGTTTTTGGATCTTTCACTAGGTAAAGTAAGTATCTTTTCTTCAAATTTATGGTTAATTATATAATATTTTATTAATATATACAATTATGAGTATTAGAAAGATAATTATTTTATTCTATCGTAGCGGGATTAACGAAAACCTAACTCATAATTTATGGATTAGAAGAATAATTGTTAATTTAATATAATTTTCTGTAAATGTGATAAGATTTATCTATTTGTCTTATATAAATATATTGTTTCTTCAAAAGCGAATGCGGTATTGGAGATATTAGATATTTTGGTGATATTACATATTTTTTGCGACCATCGCCTTGAAATTGGAGTCTCGACAATGAAAATGTGATTTTTTTGTGCAAAATTAAATTCTTTTTTTATAATATCACAATAAGTGAATGCTGAATTACACTATCAATAGAATAAAAATAACATAAGATTGTTCTATAACATGAGCTCATGAGAAACTTCATTATTGGCCAAAATAATATTAGCCAAATTAAATTAAGAGGTGATTTTTGAATTAGTCCATCAAGATAATCAAAACTAATAGTTAGACACGATTTTCAAAAAATTCAAATATAGCCAATTTTTTTGGATGAAAACGCCCTTCCGCCTATTTCTCTATCTATTTCTCACATTTCTCTCTAATTTTTTTTATCTCTCTCTTCAACACTGTCTTGCTACAACCAAAACCGATTCTTTGCTGCTGTCGGAGCTGTCATACGCTGCCGCCACCACTGCGCAGTGCCAAAACTTTGAATTTATGGTATGAAATTTATACCTTGAATGGTTTGGTATGCATAATTTGAATTCACACCATGCAAGTTTGTAAGTCTGGAATGAATTCAGCCAGTTCATACCAAGCTTACCATACATGCGCGCACAGTACCAAGGTTGGCTGCACGTTATTCTGGTAAGCCGGGTCGCATACATGTATGGTAAGCTTGATATGAATTTGGCCAATTAATGTCATGCTTACAATACCTGCGCATGCAGTGCTAAGGCTGGTCGCGCACAAGTCTAGTAATCATGGTATGAATTCGACTAATTTATACCATGCTTACCAAACAAAACTTACAAAAAAAAATTCTAAGGGAAGAACTTTGATTCCTATAAAAAGGTTTGGTATACATGGAATGAATTCGCCCAATTCATATAGTTGCCAACAAAGCTCTAAAAACTACACACACAGAATGACAAGACCATGATTCCAGCCAAACATCAACCAAATTTGAAGAAACAACAAAGATCCACCAATTCAAAATCGAATTGAACGAATGCAGAAAATGTTGAGTAGATGATTGAACGAATGCAAAACTTCACTGATTTGAACTATACTAAAACTTCCTACAACATTAATCTATACAAAAATTACTTAAGCGGCGACGCGACATAAGAGAGACAACTATGGTTTCGGCACCATGGTGAACCGCGGTCACAGACGACGCTGAGGGGGAAGCGCGGCAGCTCGATTTGCTGAGGGAAGATGTGGCTCGACGATAGCGGTTGCGCGTGTGAAGATAGAGGGAGGAGAAGGCCGCGACGACGAACATGGGGAAGGCCACGCGGCAGCAGCGTGAGCAGAGAGGAAGGTTGTGCGGCGGTGACGTGAGCGGGAACTAAGGTTTGTTGCTGCTGTTTGAGAGAGACACGACGGTTTGAAATGCGGCAGACGGCAGCGCAGAAGGGCTGGTGGATTGTGGCGGTAAGCGAGACAGAGAAGAGCTGTCAGTATTAGGTTATAGTGGGAGAACTAGAGTTTTATTCGTGTTGAGAGAGAATGACAATAGAGTTGAGAGAGAATGACAGTAAAGAGAGAATTTGTTTTTTGTTTCAAATTGTTGAATAAACAAAATTAAAAATGAGAGTGAAACAGGAAAATTGTAGTTAGTAAGAATTTGATTAAAAGTTCAAGTATTTTCGTCAAAAAATCTAAAAATCAGCTCTATTATAATTTTTTTAAGTTATCAGCTAATTTATAATTTTGACTATTTAATGGACTAATTCGACATATTAACACTTACAAAAAAAATTCAATAAAAGATATAATTATTTATTTAGCTAACTAAATAGTTGATTAGCTAAATTAACCTACTGATACAAAAAATATGTAGGATGACTTTATTTAGATGTATTGAAAGTAAAGTTTGATTAAAAATTAATGTGTAACAAAAGATGTGATTTATGAAAAAAAAGAATAAATGAGAATTTTAAAAATAGATTGTGAGATTGTAAAACATGTCACCTAAGATAGAGAAAATTCCCCCAATCCTCTCACTCCCAAATACAACCATCCCTTTGAAATCCTCACTCCCAAATACAATCATCCCTTTGAAACCCAAATACAATCATCCCTTTGAAACTCAGTTCAAGAAAGAGGATTGTGATTTGTGAATAACGCAGACACAAGAATGGATGGTGATCTTTTCCATGATTTGCCGCCCCCAAGTGCACCGCAATCTCAACAAATCTCACATTCTCCAGCTAACGGTGCTCTAAAATCTAATCCCAAACCCCCGCCGCCGCTAGTTATATCGTCTGCTATTTTTTAGTTATATCGTCTGCTATTTTTAGCTTGGCGATCGAGTGGTTTTTCTGTCAAGATTGAGCATATATCTGTATTATTCTTGTGGGTTTTTTTTTTTTTTTCCCTTCTTCTATTCAGTATTTGGAGCTACTTTATTTATTTTGTGTGGATAATATTTGGAGTTCTTCAACATTAGGTGATGGTTTGTGGTTTCAGGACTCTTTTGAGGATTTCATCATTTTCCATTGAGTGGATTCCTTTTGAAGGTGATTATACATATTATAGTCAACGTTTTGAGTGTTGACGGAGTTTAAAGCGATTGATTTTGTCATGTTAATTGAGATTATTGTACAAACTAGGATGAAGCTTAGATCATTAATACCCCCGCGCTTTCGTGGCTATTTTGATGCATAAAACCAAAATGTATTACTTGAATTTTGATCAATTCAACAACATACCATTTATTCCATTGGTATGTTATTGAAGTGAACCCTGTGTGTGAAGATCCATCATCTGATCAATCTTCAATTTGCTCCTAAAAGCACTTTTTCTTCACAGAAAATGCAGCTGCTCCTGGTAAACGCTTGAGGTTTAAAACAACAGCAGATGCCTCAGAAAAACAAGTAATTGAAGCTATGCAGAAGATAGCTTCGCACATAAAGAATCCTTCAAAGTTCAATAAGGCATCAAAGCTCGCTATACAGTTGATCGAGGCTGGTGGTATCAAGGAAGCGATCAGTGAGTATTTCTTTGTGGTACTTGAAGCAGCGATGTCCCTCTTAACTAGTTGCAATGAGCCCTCTTTACGTGCTGATTATCATGCATTATTCTCAGCTGCTCAGGATGTAGCTGAAGTAAGCTTCGAGTTTTCTCTGACCTTTCATATGTCTCTACCTTTTATTGAAGATCACAATGTTTATTTTGAATCTACATCATGCAGTGCCTTACCAAGAAGCACCAAAATCTATTGGCTGCATGGACAATCAGGGCTATTTGGGCAAATGACCTGTTCACTGATGACAGTTTTGTGGTAATTGTATAAATTTATGCCTTTTATACTCTTATTACTTCGATCCCTATGTTTTACAGCATTTGTCATGATTTGCTGTCAGTTAATCTTCTGAGTCAACAATGTAGCCAACAGAAAAAATTCAGATAATATGTCTTAAACTATGTGTACCTAGAAGATTTTGCTTGTTTACCCTCATTTCAGATTATTTCTCATTGAGGATTAATCTGTAGCTGTTGGAGGCAAAAATTCAGGATATGGTTGACGTAGACTGGACGTACTGAATAGGTTCTTTAGGGGTATTTTTGGTTAGTTGAAACTTAAAAGAGACTTATGCTTGTCCAGTACGTGCTTATACCAATATCTTTTGGATGCCCCGGAGAATAGTTTGTTATTGCTATGTCTTCATTTGGCTTCAGTTGTGCAATCCATTCTAAAGTAGATTGTATTTTACTCCGCATTAGTATTGCAATTTTTTTTTTCTTAGCAAGTTGGGTCACATCATTATCATCTCTTATCTCTCTTAATACAAAATCTTAGGGCATGGAGATGTTTATTTTCTTGACGTCCATAGAAGAAAGTCACATGGACGTCTAGTATTAATGATGTTGATGTTGCAGTTTACGCTCCTCCTTTACTGTAACCTAACTGCGGGGTAGATCATTCTTGTTTGTTTTCCAATTGCTACTTCCTTACTCCAGTCCTTGATAGTATGCGGGACCCTTTTTTTTTCTTTCTTTCCTGTACTGGCCTTATTGATTTCATTTACCAGTGGTGGAGACATTGCTATAACTGCAAGTAGCTGCCTATTTCCTCTGATCCCGTTGTACTACTTCGCTTGCCGAGGTGGCAATGCTGGGCTTGGTGTGGAGAAATACTTGACATTCTAATCATTCATCCTCCCATATTGGTCATGTAGCATTTGGTATGCTAGTGTTTCAGTTATTGTTTTTCTTCATTTTTAATATATTATAGCGGAAATGAAATTTATTTTAAATTCTTTCTTCCACTGAATGTTACCATGTGCTCTGGTCTTTTGAGCTTACACGTCTAAGCATGTGAAGGAAGTCCATCAGACTTGGTTTAAATATCTTAGGGCTAAATCTGATGATTGTGCATTGAAAAGAATCATATTAATAACTGAACCTATGTGTCTTCCTCATTTAAATGCAATTTCTATCTTACCAGATTTTGTCGTGAAGTTGGAAATAATGAGCACAGTGCATAATTTGCACTTTGTCATCAATTTAACTCAATTTACCTGGTTTCTCAACTTGGCCCCACCCTACCTAGCTATAAGTGCTCGCCACCTTCAGCTGGCATAAAAACACTAAATTCAGTTGCCTGCAGTAGCACCTTCATGACATCCCCACTTGCATCTTTACTTGTAACAGCTTAGGTTTAGTATTGTTAGTTCAGAGTGCTTCTGAAAGCTTACTTTCACTTGGAAACCAATCCTGAATCAGCAAGTAGATAGCCAGCATATTGCATACCGCCATGTTATTTTGCAATATGCATATACAATTTATAGTTGATAAGATCTCCATACTGATTATCAGTAAGTATAATATTATTGATGTTGCCGCGCTTAATGAGATGACAGCCTGAACCTAGTTTGACTATAAATGAGGAAAGTACCTTTGCGTTCTTGATTGAGTTCATCGAAACTTTGTTTTGCCCCACATAAGCTAGATGCATAGCATTCCAATGTTCACATTATTTAAGTTGGGATCTTATCTGTATTTGGTCAAAAACTGCGATAAAATAAATAAAGGAAAATGATACAAAAGATAGACTGGGCATATCCGAGTAGGAGTACAGCCAGAAAGTCCAAGGAGATTCCAAGGACCGCGGCAAGGGAGGGATGAAAAACAGATCAAACAATTGATCTAGAGAGATTCTAACAAGTGACCGACACCAGTTATAAAGTGGTTGGCCAACTTTACGAAACAAGCACATGTTACAAAAGTTCAAAATGATCCTAGCAAACCAACGAAGCTAACCCTCTTGCATAGTGTTTAATTCCATATGACTAACCACCGCATCAGCCGGAAAAAGTGAATAAAACATAGTATATACCTTCACTTTGACATCTTTAACAATTTTGTTGACTTAAAAAGGAACATCTTCAAAGATCAGCAGGTTCCTTGCATGCCACAGTTAGTTCGCTGTTGCTGCTAGCGCAATGAATTTAGCTTTTTGCACAATCACTGAGCTGGCCGTCTTCTCTCTTTTTATGTGTTTGATAGCACTAGGTGGGGTGGTCAATTGCCTTTTGAGTTTCAGCCAATCTTTAATCCTCACAAGCATTGCCTTTGGGATATTATCACATTTCACTCTAGTTGAATGATTCGAGATTTTTCATCCTCCCATGTCTTAAGAGTTGCCTTAGGATGAACACATGATTAAATGTCCTTTATTTAAGTACTAGGCTATTAAAATGCTTTTGTATATTATGAGTTTCCGTTGCCATGCTCAGCATTCTATTCCAGATTTTGATAATTAAAATAATATTAATCGCTCAGTTATTTCAATTTTATTTCAGTTCTCAAAGGCAACTGGGAGAATAAAAGAAGCCATATCCGCTCTTCCAGTTGCAACCAAAGAAGATGATATGGAAGAAGCTGATGCCTTCAAAGATGAAACTGAGGAGGTAAATGCAGACGCACAACTAAGAAAGGGAGGTCATGTAGAGGAAGAGCCCGATCCATTCGGATTGGATGCCCTTATACCAAATGCAGCCGCCAAAGAAGAAAAATTGAATGGGAAAAAGGAGTCATCGTCCAATAGTAGAAAAGAAGACGACGGGAAGAGACAAGCATTGCTTCTGTGTTTAGAGAGTGCTGCAAAGAGATACAAAACACCATGGTAAGATTTGTGATCACTCTCTGTGCTACATATAAATTTTTATTGCTTGATGTGAACTTCATATTCTCTTTTAGGTGCCAAACAGCCATCGACATCCTGGCAAAGCACGCATTTGATAATCTTTCAAGATTCACCACTCGGCAAAGGGATGCGATTGAGAAACTCTGGGTTCGATCAAGGATCTTCAAATGCGCAGGAAGCAAGGGAAGTCCGTATCCGGGAAACTGGATGTGAATGCTTTCGAGTGGCTCCAGCAAAAATATGCAGGCGAGAAGATCAGCATCCGCCGTTCCGTCGGAGGCAGCGGAGACCGGAAATGTCAACAGTGGCTTGGTTGATGCCGTCGCCACCTGCATCCAGAAGCAGCAAGAAGTAGTTGAGTTAGATATGTATTCATGAATTAACTGGATTTATCAATTCAGGTATGAGCTTATTGGAAATTATTCTCTCCTTTTTGTTTTTAATTCTTGAAAGGATGGGAATATTATGGTGCAATTGTTATATTTCGAGGGAGTTTTGTGATCAAGATCTTTATTAAATACAATCTATATCCCCAAAATTATAAATATGCCATGTAAAAGTTGTTTTAAATTCCACATAAAAGTAAGGTGGGTACTTCTAAAAAGAGGGGCGATATGCAGATAAATTGCACGGGATTCGAGTTATCTCAGATGTGCGTGTGTGTGAATTATAACTCAAAAGAATATATTTTGGGTCTATAGAAAGTTATTTAATTTAGAAAGAACTCAAGGGGCGATGTGAAATAAGCTAAAGCTTAAGGTCAATCTTGAAAAAGAGGAAACTCCTAAACCCTAAACCCAAACTCATCTCGCAGCCATTGCAGTCGCCTCCTGTGTATATTTATATCACAGTGAGTCTTCACTTGTCATCGTCTTCCTTCCTATTCTTCTCTTAACTTTCACTCAGGTAAATCCATCCTGCGTATCTCTTTTTTTTTTTTATTCTTCTTCTATGCTAATTTTACGTTGTTTTTTCCGAAATTAAGAGAGAGAAGCACAGATCGAAGGCTTCATGGGTGTAAATTGAAAGCCTATGGAGCTCAAAAATTGTGCGACATTGAAATTTGTCAGCAAATGTTTTATCCTCTTGATTTGTATCGCATAAGCTGGAGGATTTTTTACTGGATATACATCTAATTGTTGATTTCGATGGATTTTCATAGTTTTTCGTTAGTAATGGATTTGAACTCTTTTAGGAAATGTTAATTGATTTTCATTTTTCTGGACATTGTAAATGCGATCGACTTTACACATTTTCTCGTTATCTCTGCATTCCAGAGAAGAATATGCGCTCGAATCTTCGTCGCAATAACTGAAATCGAGGATTGAATTAGTGAAGCAACTGAGATCGTTTTAAGTTTGTCATAGATAGCGGATGTGTTGTGTTGCTACTGCTTGATTTTAGTCCACATAAATTTTATGCGAATAGTTGTGTTATTTTACTATTATAAAAATTCCTGAATCAACAAATTCATTTGTGAAATGTCTGTTTCCATGATCAGAATGAAGAACCCAAAGGTTTTCTTCGACATACTGATCGGGAGAGCGAAAGCTGGGCGCGTTGTGATGGAGCTCTTTGCCGACACCACTCCGAAAACCGCCGAGAACTTCCGAGCTCTGTGCACCGGCGAGAAAGGAATCGGATAAGCCACTGCATTTCAAAGGATCTACATTCCATCGCATCATACCTAATTTCATGTGTCAAGGCGGTGACTTCACTCGCGGCAACGGGACTGGCGGAGAATCCATTTATGGAGCCAAGTTTGCCGATGAGAATTTCACTTTAAAACATAAGAAGCCAGGCCTCTTGTCCATGGCAAATTCTGGTAAAAACACCAATGGCTCTCAATTCTTCATCACCACCGCGATGACCTCGTGGCTCGATGGGAAGCACGTCGTGTTTGGTGAAGTTGTGGATGGTTATAACGTAGTCAAGGAGATGGAGAAGGTTGGCTCTGATGCCGGAACGCCCTCCTCCACTGTTTTGATTGAGGATTGTGGTCAGATTGTTGATGATTAACTTGCTTAGGATTCATATGTAAATCATAATAAGATTTGGGATCTTTCTGTTCAACTTTTGGCTCTGATCATCACTTGTTTTTGCTTAAACAATTATATTAACTGCCTCAGATATATGAATATTGGTAAAAACAATATGGATATTTCAAAGTTTTGACACCCCTCCAAAAAAATACATACGCAAAATCTCATCACCTAGTCGTCATCAACCAATTGATCTTCAATATCTTCTCTAGGCGGCCGGACCACCAAGAGCACCATGCCAAGGCTCTTCTCCACCCCCAACTCCTTCAACTTGACGCCTCTCTCCACCTTCAAGGCCTCGGTGCCGGTCCCATTGCCGCCGCCCACCACCAGATAAAAGCCATCCTCCGCTTCCACCTCCTTCTGGCCCCTATCCACCACAACCAAGATCTCCTCATCCAAATCCTTCCTCTTATCCTTCCACGGCAGCACCCCTTTGGCCTTGGGAAACATCACCGCCACTCCTCCCCTATTCAACCCTGCGATCGGCATCCACCCCGGCAGCACCACCCACCCACTCCAGCTCTTCTCCGCCTGCACGATCCCGAAATTCCCTCCCATTCCGCACTCCCACGGCGCCTCCTGCAACTCCATCTCCCTCCCCTCCGCCTTACACACGGGAAGCACAACCACTGCGCTCGACTCGGCGACCTCCCCGTACACCAACCTAACCACCGGCACAGGCAACGCCGGTGCCAATTCATCTTCAATATCTGCCTCATCCTCCTTCCCCTCCAAGTCCTCCAGCACTCTCAGCCGAGCCCGCTCCGTCTCCGCCATCTCCAGAGCCTTCTCCAACGCCGGGATAGTCCAATCCGGCGATGACGCCGTTTTGTGCTCGTGCGCGTGCCGGAAAAACATGAAGGCCAAGCAATCCCCGGGGATATTTCCGTCGAAAAACTCCCACCCTCTCTCCTCGTACCGCCGCGGGTAATCCTTCATCGACCTAGCCAATTCCTCGGCTTTCTTGGCATCGAAGCCGTGTTTGATGATAAATCGCGCCGCCTCGGCGCGCTGCGGCGTGTTAAGAATCCGGATCTCGTAGAGAATCTCCGGTGAGCCGGGGTTGTCGAAGTAGGAAACGGTTTCGGCGTCGGTGGCCTCAATGAGCGAATCGCGGACCTGGCCGGCGACGACGAGGAGGTTCTGCTCGATGGAGGCGATTCCGGTGATCTCCTCGAGGGTGGATGAGAGAAAACCCTCGGAAATGAGGGAGGGGATTAGGGAGGCGTACTCGAACCATAGGCCTAGGCGGTTGGTGAGGATCTCGAGGCGAGCCATGGTGTCGAGGTTGCGGTAGCGGGCGGGGAGGGGCGAGGGCGGGGCACGGTAGGGCTGGTAGACCTGCTGCTGCTGCTGCTGCTGCTGCCTCTGGTTCTTGTTCTGGTTCTGGTTCTGGTTCTGGTTCTGGTTCCGGGAGGGGGAGGAGGAATAGGGGAGGATGAGGGCGGAAATGGAAAGGGGTTTGGGTGGGGGCTTGTAGAGCGACGCCGGGGAGGGGTGGAGGTGGAGATGGGGGAGGAAGGGGGTGGAGAGGAAGGGTTTAGGGGTGGTGTTTGCGGTGATGGACGCCATCGTGATGGATAGGGGGAAACGTTATCCTCTTTGCTGACTTAAAGAGTGTGGCTTCTCACAGAGGGAAAGAGATAGAGTTAGAGTCGGTAAATATCTACGTATTTGATGAAAGTTTCAAATGTTTGCATTTTTCACAATAAATGACAACGACTCAACTTTCAAAATTCAATTTGATTAATTATTATAAGAGGCACACTCAATGCATCCATAATCGTGATTAACAACTTATAAATAGGGATTAATAAATTCTAATGAAGACTAGTGAATCACTATTAGATTAAGTTAGAGCAAATGGCACGGTATATCCGAAATACAAATATATTTTTTTAAGAATTAATAATGGTTCTTCATTTATCCATGTGGTGACTCGAACCCCCCAATCTATTGGTTAGAGGAGAATCATCTTATCAACTAAGTTGCGCTTCATCGTCTTTTTGCTTCTTTTTTTTATTGAGTCGACTTTGAAATTTATGTATAATTTGATTAATTATTTCAATGAATGTATTTAATTTCAACTCTTTAGAAATAGAGGATAAGGAGTAAAGAAGAAGAAAGCTATATTAGTTTTAAGTTTATTGGATCGTACGGTCTTGCTTGTCACGTATTTTCGATAAGACAATGATGTAGCTAATGCAACATTATTTTAAGTTGGGACCAAAGTATATCCGACTAATTACTTATTTACATCAAATATGATTATCATCTTTCTATTAGTACTTAAAAACGTGTGATGATGAACATAGTGATTACCAATGAGATTAAATAAAAATGTATATTTAAAACAATAATATTATATTTAGCATAACAGCCCAATTTTAAAAAATAATTGGGCTTCATGAGGCCCAATAGCAAATTACATAGTGTAATATGAAGTCAATTTCCATTGGAAAAAAAAAATGATTCTACATAGCTCTTATTTTACTTATTTTAGTGTTGTTTATATTGTAAATGGAGAAAGAGTATCATTTTAGATGTATTATTGTGTAAAGTGATTGTAAATAAATCGTGATAGTGAAAGTATTGTTGCAACAATTTTTGATGGGGTATTGCACAAAAAAGAAAAATAATGTTCATATTTTTATGGGACTGATGAAAAAGAAAAAATTTCACGTACTTATGGGATGGAGGTAGTATTAAATTACTTAAATTAATAACCGAAAATTTAGCATTTAAATTTTTATTAATATAAAACAAACACAATAATACTGACGATCGAATATTTGGTTTGTTAAACGCAGCATTTCTATTGACTGAATTTTTCTTTATAGTGAAAGTCGAGTTTGTAGTAAAACTTACACTTGACATTACTTCTATGGATTCACTAGCCATTTGGGTTTCATGGATCATATCGATTTAAGGCAATATCCGATGTTATCATACTTGATAGTTAGTAGAACCACAAACAACGGTAGATTACATTTACCTTGTAATTTTTATCATTTTTATAAAATTAATACTCCTCATAGAATCATATGGAGAGAATTTAGATGATTATTTCGAATTCGAGAATATGTCTGTGTTACATGGACACTGAGTCGATATGAATATTGTTATGGGATACGGGTTAGATCCTTCGATTTATACTAGGATACTTTTCGAAGAGAGTGAAATATATTCAGATTCACGATTATAAGAGAGGGAGCGCTCGAGACATTAGATATTATATGATTTTAATTAGTTTTGTTTTGAAAATCTTAAACAACACATTAATTAAAAGTTAAGTGGCATTAATTATCAGACCTATCATTTTTCCTAATTAACATAGGAATTCATGAACTGAAGAAAAAAAAAGTAACTTGTCAATTTAGGTTAAAACAGTACCTTTTTATGATACGCTATTTTGGATTGATCACCACACGTGCACTAGCTCAGTAAAACTTTGGATTAAATGATCACTTTATTTAATTTTATAGAACTACTTTAAGACCACTTTCCCACTATGTTATTATTTATTTTAATTCATATTTTGGAACTTTTGACTACTAAACTTTGAACTTCTGAAGACTTTCAAAAACTTCTCGAATATGCTGACCATCTTTGAAGTTGGTCAAAATTTTCATAAGATGGAGAAATTGACGATAATAATTACTATTATAATAAGGAATATTAATAGTAATTGTCGTTTCCCGATTGGAAATGTACATTTTTCAGTATATTAAATAATTAGCAAAATGTTTATGTTAGTTAATTTATCTTTAATGAGGCTTTGAAACCAGTTGCGGATCCAAGGGTTGCGAGAGGGGGCTCGACACTAACTTCTCCTTAGCATCACTGGTAAACCGACATGGTCGCCCCTCTCTCGATGATCGAATATGCTTTTGTTGCAGCTCAGAGCTTGAAAAGTTTTGCTTCTCTGGAAAAAATAAAGCTTGAAGAAATAGTATGTGCTAGGATCCGTCATTGTTGCGATTCGGAGACTGAAGAAAACGTCGTGCAAATATATATTTTGAAGCCACTAAATGAGACTTTTCAACTATAGCTCTTAGATTACGTCCCCTTCATTTTCAAGTTCTGGATCCACAACTGTTTGAAACTCTAAATAATCGCAAATTAGGCTACTATAAAGAAGGGGAAAATGAAGTCTAAGTGAAATAGGGTTTCAAAGACAAAAGGTGAAATTTTTAGCAAGAAGTTTTTTATTTTCTCTATATATGTAGTACAATTGGATTCAACTTTAATAATAATAAATATTGTATCATTAAAATTTACAGCCTCATGTTAAATGAATGTGATTTTGGTGCATGCATCCTCCCAACCAATTTGTTCTACTTTATATAGAGAGAGAGCAAAAGGACTAATGGAGTGAGCTGAATATTGGCTCTTATCGGTCAAATCTCAGAATTGAATTTTAGCCCACTTGTATGGATTATGATTAATTTCTTTTTATTTCGATAATGTATGTGTCTGTCTTCATATGAATAAATAGATTTTAAAAAATAATATTCAACGTTGAGAGTAAAAAAAAAGTCTAAAATTCAATCCTCACCATCTCAAAACGAGATAATAGATAGGATGAGACTATCTCGTTTTCAAGTTAATGCATAACTTACAATAACTCACCCTTAAGGGTGTGTTTGATAGTAGAGATAAGCTCAAGATTAGATTATTAATTATAACTAAACAGTATTACTGTTTAGTTATAATTAATAATCTAATATTGAGCTTATCTCTACTATCAAACATATAAAAAAGTTAAAATTCCATGATTACTTTTGCAAACATAGAGTAATTACGTGGAATTAAATAATCTAATCAGGGTAGAGTAATTAACAACCAAAGATTGTCTGATTCACACTGGTGAAGTAATTCAATCCAATGTGGGAGAAAGAAAAGTAACTAAATAAATAAACGTACAGTTTTAGCGGTTATGTGCCCCTCAATTATATCATCACCATTTGCATCATCCCAAAATTTTGGACCACAAATAGTAATAGGGATTAGCTAAAATTGTGGCCATCATATGATCAAACCAACTCAAATTCACTAATCAAGTCATACCATTTTGTCGAACTACTAAATTTACCATTGTTGGTACTACTAAGATTTTGTAGAATAATTCAGGACAAATATTATTATTATTATTATTATTATTATTATTATTATTATTATTATTATAAAAAAGTTCTTCAACTTACTCAATTTAGATTTAGCTTTTTTATTGATTTACCAACTTCAATCAAGAATTATATAACTCCCACGCGAAGCATCATAATGGTAAAATTTTAAAGAATTGTTAATAATGATATGACACTAATTGGAACAATATTGCAAGGGCTAAGGCCAACTGATGAAAATGACATTTATGTCCAAATTTATTATATTAACACATTAAAAAAATTTATGTGTGCGAGGATATGTATACATTGGATGAGATGAACATACCATGCAAGTTGTACAATTAAAACAAAAATATAAAGGCGAATATTGGGTAATTTTAAATTTTAAATAACCCAAACAGTCTCCCTCAACTATACGCTATACAATTATAATCCAAATTCAATACTAAAATAAATAAAAAATCGCAAACGTGCAAATTATTAAATCCCACCACTATCTATCATCACTCCTACCTCATAGCCACTATTATATTCTAGTGTGAAAATCTATTAATGACGATGTCAAGTGACGTCACTCCCCAAGAATTTCACGCCGCCATGTGCTTTGACCCACGTGCACTCAATTTTAGAGCTCCTTTGGTTGGCCCCACATATTTATTATTATTATTATTATTATTATTATTATTATTATTATTATTATTATTAGTAATAATCATCTCTCTCTACTCTCTAGCTATGAATTCCCGCCTCTATATAAATCTTGCAGCAGCATAAATCTAGCACGACCAAAGCCCACTTGTCTTAACAAGAACTGATCAAACCTACGACTAATAAATTCAAACTCTTCTAATTCTATATTCTCTATTTATACATATATATAATTTTCGAAATCTCTGAAATTATATACATTTCTCGTAATTCAGAGCTGATTAGCATGGATTATTCAGCTAATTTCCATTACGAAAATTCGTCCTCCACATTTTCGCCGGAATCATCCACGACGTCGTTTGACAGCTGTCTGCCTTTCAACGAAGACGATTCTCAGGAAATGCTCCTCTACGGAGTTCTGGCGGAGGGAGCCACTGCCACCGGCGCAGCGGCGGCGGAGGTGATGTACAGAGGGGTGAGACGGCGGCCGTGGGGGAAATACGCGGCGGAGATAAGGGACTCGACTAGGAACAGCGTGAGGGTGTGGCTAGGGACTTTCGACACGGCGGAGGAGGCGGCGCTGGCCTATGATCAGGCGGCGTTCGCGATGCGAGGGGCGGCGGCGGTGCTCAACTACCCGGCGGAGGTGGTGTGGGAGTCGTTGCGGGAGATGGGGTACGGCGGCGGGGTGGAGGAGGGGTGCTCTCCGGTGCTGGCGCTCAAGAAGCGCCTCTCCGTGCAAAGGAAGTCGGCGAGCCGGAAGAAGAAGGAGGAGAAACAGGCGGTGGATGAGGTGGTGGTTTTCGAGGATTTGGGGTCGGATTATTTGGAGGAGTTGCTTGCTATGTCCGAAAGTTGTGCTTCTGGATATTAATTATGTGTGTGTGTATACATATGGTGTAATCCAGCTGAATCGAATTTTAAAAATTCAGAGCATTTTATTAGTTCTCATTAGATATTCGAATCACTTATTGTGAAAGACAAAAGATTTTTGGTATTTTTTGGCTTTCTTAGATTGTCTAGCTATTTGGTGTTGTACTATTTATAAATTTGATATAATTTGATTTCCCTCCATTTTTATTCTCTTCTAATTTTCAAATTTTCTCTTATTTTTTAGGTTTTGTAATGTGTGATTATATAGCATTAGAATCTTACAATAATGATACTATAATAAGTCGCGCAAGTAATACTTTAATTATTATAATCAAAGAAGAGTCTTAGTACAAACTAAAAGGATTACAAAGAATAAAAACAAATAACTAATTGTTAAGTCGAGTCGAGGAAAAATCATCTTTACGCAAGACAAATTATGCTCCGGCTGATGCTTTCGGATTGGCATATTGCCCACAAAGACAAAACGACTTTCTGAGAACTGACCCAACAAAATCCTAAATGAAATGCATAGCGATGTATGCATGATGAAAAAAAAGAGCTTGAGAGAAACTTGTATTGTGTTGTGTTTTCATCTCTTAACCCCACGCCTATATATAGGCTTACGTGAAGGACTTGGAAAATCATGCTCATTAAGACACATCAATTGAATGAGAATTGAAAGGCTAAAGGCCTCAGCAACTAAAAGGCCAAAGGTTCCAACAATCAACCACATTGGTTAGAGCCCTATAAGCTCTAACAAACTTTTCCAACAAACCCCTACATGAGAAATGCATATGCATACAAGCATTACCTAACTCAATTCTTGAGAAATAATATTACATTTGGAATGATAGCTTATAGCTTTGAACCTTCCATAGTCAATCCTATCGATATACCGGTGACCTGATGGATGTGATGCCTTCAACCATTTTCACTTGGTGTATACTGAGACAATAACATTGACGCAATATTATCTACAAAAACCCATTAATTCTCAAGTTTGTGTGTGTTCTGGCCATGGAACACCACTTTAAATTCATAAATGATTCACACGTTGAAGCGACCCTCATTTTTCACCTACAATAGGTGATTCTTTCCTGAGTATCCTGTCATACTCCACCTTCTTGAGGTTTCAAGAATCATTAAAAGTCGAAAAACTTAACCTCTTACCACGTGCATGTTACAACACTCAATGTTTTCAATGAATGAGCGAAGATTAAAATCTTACGAATGTTACAGCTAGATTCATGAGTGTTACAGCTAGATTCATATAGCTTCATTTTCCTATTAAACCAAACTCATGAGATCTCTAACCGTCAAGGTTGAGTTACCATTGTATTCATCTTTTAGATGTGGTTTTTAACCTTATTCTTTCTAGCAACTTACGTATTTGGTCACGACTTAACCCTTATTTACGAATCCGTTAAGTTATCTGTTGACCTTACGTGGTCAACTGAGATAACACCACTCGTGATTAATTGCCTCATGGTATTATTTCACATACGGATATGTTGATACATAACGTTATACAAGTCACTATGTGCTCTCCCTACTTACCAGTTGACATGTTCTGTCTTAGAAGAGAGCATTAATTTCTCTTGTGATCGTTAGAAATATGAGAAATAACAAGCCACGCATGCGGTACTATAACTATTACAACAGAAGAATAGTCTAGTCAAAATAAGTTACAATAGAAAGAATTATACAACTAACTATTAAGTCAAGTTGAGAAAAAAATCTTATTTTCACAAGACAAATTACGCTCCCACTGCTGCTCTTGGGTTGATGTATTGACTCCAAGAATAAAACGATTTCCTCTTAGTATGTAGAAGCACATCAAACTCACTAGACACCGACGAATTTTATAGATTTCTTAGAGCTGAACAAATTAAATTTTAAACGAAATGCAAAGTAATGTATTCATGAGAGAAAGAAAAAGTCTGAGAAAAAATTGTGTTTTGCTGTGTTGTGTTTTCATTCTCAACCTCAGGCTTATATATAGGCCTAAGTGAAAGACTTGAAAATTCACGATTATTAAAACACATCAATTGAACAACAACTAAAAAGCCAAAAATCTTAATAACTGAAAAACCAAAGATCTCAGCAACTGAAAGATCAAAGGGTCCGACCACTCGTTTGTCCATGCTTTTAGGCACGCGATGTCATACAAGCTAGAATCTTGAATAGTCATTTTATATACTTTAAAAAATTATGTTTGATAGTGTATCTTAATCTTATATTTTTGAATATGCGCTTGTTCAGTGACAAACAAGCACTAGTTTGGTGTACACTTGCGGTGACAAAACGTTGAAATATAATTAAAATTATCCAAGCTCACAATTCATAATGTTTATGTTGACTTGGATAGATATGAGAGTTGAATGATGTGATAGGGGTGTATCTAATAGAATGAAATAATTGAATTATTGGGTGGGACCTGAGTTTCTTGGAATTTTGTTGGTCAGATTGACAAGAGTGTTCAATAATTTCTCATTTGACTTTTGGAATTACTAGTGTAATTTATTTAGTGGAATGATGCAACCAATTGGATTACGAATGCAGGGATGTCATCCATCTTCTTCCTCTTTATCTTTTTCTTTTTCTTTTCGTTTTTCTTTTTAAAGTCTGGTTTCAATATAAAATTACACAGAATTAAATAAATAACAGCAAAAAATCTAAATACCTCTATAAAAAATAAACTCTAAATACCACCTTCATAGTTCATTCATGTTAATTACTACTTCCTCCATCCATAATATAATGTCTCATTTGGACTGGCGCAGGTTTTAAGAAATTGTTTGACTTTGTGAATAAATATGAATGAAAGTGGGTGGAAAAAGTTAGTGGAATATGAGTCTCACTTTTATATATTAGTTTTATAATGGAATGTGAGTGTAATGAGTTAGTGGATTGTGAGACCCATTTACCAAAAATAGTAAAAGTGAACTGGGATATTTTATTGTAGACGTCAATTTTGGCAAATGGGACATTTTATGGCGGACGGAGTGAGTAATATTTATTAGAATTTAGAAATTATGTAAGCTATCTACTGGGAAACTTTGGGAGACGAATGTTAGAAGTGAGTGTATCCCTAACAAAGATGGGGGGAAACCATAAAAGGGACAACAATAAATTGGAACTGAAAATGAGGATAATCCAAAATTAACGACCCACGATACAGATTATTAGATTGGTGTTTGGTTTATAATTTTAGTTAAGTAGGGCTCAAGGCCCATCAATTTTCTGTGTCTATTTCCGTGTGATTTCTCAATGAATCCTCTCCAATATCCATCAATTAATCATACTTTCTCCATCCATTCGAAATGTCGCACTTTTCTTTTTGAGTTGTCTCATTTGAAGTGTTTCGTTCCATTTTAAAAAACAATAAAGACTTTTATTTATGTAATTACCTTTGACTTCTATCTCTTTCTAAAAATATACGAGGGTCAATACACTTTATACTCTAATCACCTTTTTCTTAATATATTTTTATATAAATTGAAACACTTCGAATGAAATGGAGGGAGTATATCACAACAAAAAGTTAATGGGTTTGAATTATGCCTATTTCTTAAATCAAGTTATCCAGAGCACACTCATGACTCATGCATGAGCATCAGTTGTAGATTGTTCTAAACTATAAGATAAGATATATATAAACTTCTTAGGGTAACACACACATATATATATATAGGGGTGCGTTAAAATGAGAACATCCTTTAGATGCATAACTAATAACTAATATACACCCTAGGATCTGGAATTAGACGGACTAGATTGTAGGAAAAAATATATCATTATTGTTTTATATAAACATCATTAAAGGGCATAATTGTACAAAAA
>JAYDZE010107705.1:0-42581 GCA_034509125.1 Monilaria moniliformis
AATGTATATTGCATTTTGACAATGTCTATTAAATTATGGGTTTCATTGACTTAACTCTATTTAGAATTGATATATAACGTGGTATACTTTGCCATATGATTATGACATTGTTGATATTTAATAATTTATGTCATTGATTGGAAATTATATGTAATTGATATTTAATGAGGTATATTATTTTATATGATGATGTTGTTGATGATATGTAATGAAGTAGTAGTATCGTGTATTTGAATTTATATATTATGCCAGCCTAATTGATTTGACTCTTATCAAATACCGTATCAAAAAATAAAATTTTCATAATAATCCTTAATTTTTGATTAATTGGATTCTAAGAATAACTGAGTTGATATAATAGAGTTGATATATGTGGTATTTAGAGTTGATATATGTGCAAACGAGTTTTCAATGCATATCGAAAAATAGATGTAGTTAGAAGGGAACGCTATGCCCCATCCGACCATGTAAGTTAGTTAACCCCCCTCCCCCCTCTTTTAACTTTGTTTATTGGGCTTTGACGACTGAGTTGGGCTAGATAATTCATTTGCATTGCTTTATTTTTTCAAATTTTGCATATTACTTCGATTAAATATATTATTATTTCAATTTTATAAATTTCTTATATGAAATAAATAATTATTTTTTTACTTTTATACAGTACTAATATTAAATGTTATTTATTTTGAAATTAATTCAGTTATGCCTAAAATAAAAAGATAAAAATAAAATTTATTATGACTAAACGAGGGTATTCTGATTAAACAATCAAATGGGGTATTCTGTAATATTCTATTCATACTGTAAAATGGAGCATACGGGCTATTGATCGTTATTTTAGTGCATAATATGCTTTAAAATAGAACTATCTGTTGGAGATGCATGCCCAATATTGGATGTAATTATTATATTAAAAATTCCCAAAATATATGTTGAAAGCCCATTATCATCCCCAAATTTAACCATCGGACATTGGTCGCAGTACTCTATCTCTCTCTCACACACAAATGTCCAAGCGCCTTATAACTGGGAACTCTTTATCTGCATATCTGACTTGCTAAATTCAAATTTTGCAGAGCCATAACTATAGCATTTTCTCTTCTTTTCCGTTTACTTCTTTTACATATATATATCTGACTGAAGCAGCTTTCTTATCTGCAAAAAAAGGATTTGACACTTGTCTCACTTTGTATATATTTGATTGGCATTTTGGAGGCATGCAGATGCAGTGCAATCCATGGAATATTGGCGTGTCTGCTCTCTCAATCAAAATCACAACATTTTTTTACAAGGAGTAATCTAAATTCATCTACTCGGATTTGAAATTATAGTAAACGAGACCATATAATGTATTGCATGATTTTGTGATAGTTGTTGTGTGTAAAGAGAAATTAATGTATGTGAAGATGTACATCCACTCCAAGTGGGCGTGTCAGTATTAAAGAATATCATGCATGTTATTCCTGCACCTTTACTATATTATAAGAGAAAATAATTTGAAATATTGATAGAGATGCCAACTACTCCTACTCCACATCTCATCTTCAACATTTTCTGTCAAAATAATTATCCACAACTGTGTTTCTAACGTTTCATCCTTATAATATGGTAATAAATCAAATCAAATTAAATTAAATAATTCGTGCTATCAAGAAAACTTCATTGATTGATTTATCCAGAGAATGAAACGCAAAAGGTCCCAAAATTTTCACAATTTCTCTTAAATTCATTCATCACGGAAAATTAGCATCAACAAATGAGATTGGAGAAGTGCGACGCCTACACGTATACGTATAATGGAGCTGCCGTCAGCACACCCGGAAATGGCGTCCATAAGCCTCCTGCTGCTGCTGCTGCTGGCGGAGCAGGTCCTTCTGCCGCCGCAGTTCTAGAACTTTCCGGTGAGAGTTCGAGTGCTGAGTCAGCACGAACGTTGGGCTCGCCGCCGGTCTGTACTCCGGCACGAGGCGCCCCGACTTGTACCTCACGCCGCAGGCGTTGCACAGCGTCTTCGGCCCCAGCGGCCCGGTCCTCCACTGCGGCGTCTTCTCCGACGCACAGTGCGTGCACCTACGCGCCACCTCCGCACTCTCTGCCGCCGCCTGATTCTCGCCAGCCACCGACGTCGCCGGCCGCGATCGTTTGCTCCGACCGCGGCCGTGGAATCCCTTGGCACTCATCGCGTGGAAGTTGACGGAAGCGCTCGCGAGCTCACTCGCCGGAAAATCGGTGAAGGAATCGTCCATGTAGTTCGACAGCCACTCCAGCTCCGCAGCCTCCTCCGTCTACAGGAAAAATCGGAAAGTGAAAACAGATTAATTCCTAAATATCGAAGGTGCACCTATTACAGCATGCAGTATAACATCACATAATTTAACCCTAAAAATATTTCTCCAGAAAAGCGATTGTGAGGTAGAGATCTTACAGGAACGCGAAAAATATCGGTGAAGTCGGTGGAGTAATTAGTGGGAAGGGAGGATTCCTCAAAGTGCGCGTTGGCGGTGGAGGAAGGATGGTGGAGGAGGAAGTCGGCAGTGGCGGCGGCGGAGGAGGATGAGGAGGAAGAGAGAAACTCACCGTTTGGTAAGTCTAGGAGATCATCTACGGAGAGTCCACCGTATGCATCCATGCTCCCTCTTTCCCTCCCAGCTAGAGCTGGTGTGATTTTCTTGTGACCAGTGTGTGTAGTAGAAATTGGGGTGGTAGAGAGAGAAAGGATGAGAGATATGTGAAGAAGCAGAAAGCAAGGTATAAATGATGTCAAGTAAGGGGGCAACGGAACGTGGGCAGAGTCAATCTCACCATGCACTCTCTCTCTCTCTCTCTCTCTCTCTCTCTCTCTCACCCCCTATATCTATATACTAGTACTATTTAAGTGGTGAGTATTTCTCTCTCCTATTTGACTGATTAATATATGGTGTATGTATATATTTGGAATTGGTATGACTCATATTTTCTTCAGATTGTTTCTAATTAAGGGAAACATTTAATAGATGTGAGAATTCTGCAGTTACATATTCATCAACACATGTACCGTCGTGTGAGTATAGGATATAATATTTATACATACATAATGTCAATGTATGGAGTAATTTGAATCGTAATTAGCAGAAGATGAGATGATTAGTGATATTTGAAAAGAGAGATATTCTTATAAGCATATGCTATCACGTGCAAACTCCTAATACTGTCGTTGCAAACATAAAATAATTAAAACTGAAAATCCTAGTTTAATTGCGGGCCTAACTCATTCCTCATTGTGGACAAAATTCATATTGTTTCAACATTTTCCATAAAATAGTTCGATTATATAATAATAGTATAAAAATAAGTTAGGAAATTCACAAGGAAGCAAGGGGTCACGTGGCGACAGCTGGAAAGGGCTGTAATTCAGTGGAAGAGGGAAGGGGGCCTAACCGCCCACACCGTACCTTCCGCGCGCGCGCGCACACACGTATTATATATATATATTGTATTGATTTTGTTTGTTTACTGCTATATGCTAAATTATGCGAGGGTCACATGGATGGAGTTGTGGCGCCGGGGGTTGGGGAGAAAGATTTTTGAGTCAAGTAGGAAACGGTACGGTCCGTACAGTTGGTTATTGGTTGTTGGATGAGCATCGCTTCCCATTTTCCATTTTTCTCCACCAACATTCAACCTCAAATCATATGTACTACTTTCTTCATCAATATTTTTCATAAGACGAGGAAACAGTAATATAGAGAAATGCATTCCTACAAGAATACTACTAGTAGCTTTTATTTCGAGCTTACTTGAATCGCAAAAAAGCAAACACAGAAGAAGAGAGATTAATATGTAGGTAGAGAGGGAGGGAGAGAGAGAGATGGGTGTGAGTGAAGTGGGAATGGAAAAAGTGTGCAAGTATTTATTGAAGCATGTGCGGGGAGAGTGGGTTTCTGATCCCCAAACACAATACACAGCACGTGCATGTGCGTCTTCACGTGCTCCTCATTAATTACATACTAAGCCACTCTACTACCGGTTTCATGGGGATTGTTATTTTAAGCTAAAATCACTTATCTACTTTATTTTAACGGTACAATCAATATCTTTGTTCACTTATCTCCCCTAAGACGACTTTTTATTATGTGTCTCAACGCCAAATTAAATACCAACAAATACAACAATTATATTTCTCAAGTAAAAGAACAGTGCTAAGAACCAAAAAGTAAATTCTACTGTTAGTGTAAAATTCAAGTCGGTGCAATTGAAACATGGGTCACTAAAGATGACATTTCTCCCTTTTTGTTGCATAATACAGATCAATTTAATTTAATCACCTCTCGTAAATAATTTTGCCAAAGCATCCTCCTCCTCCTCCTCTCTCTCTCTTTCTCTCTCTCTAAGCAACTTCGTATGGACATCGGTTTCATCAACTGAAATTCATGAAATTTATCTTTCCCTTTAATAACAAAAACTGAAGAAACTATACTACATCAAATTTTGATACCATCTATAAGATGCGGTCCTATATAGGATTTGGATTATGATCACTACACAATGTAAGTTAAAGTTTTACCTTAAGGAGAATATTAACAACATTTTAAAACAATTATCCCTAATATAACTAAGCGTGTTGATACTATCCCACAAATGACGATCAGTCATCACAATCGCCCTGTAAAATAATTCAATCCCCGTTAAACTAAAATAAATGCGATGTCTCAATTGTTCCACAAGCAACAAAATTTCCCCCCCAACTTTATATGGGCGGGGGGGGGGGGGGGGTTCAAAATCATACAAACAGTAGACCATGTGATGAAAAAACACAACCTCCTGACAAACGGAAGATAGGTCGTCGATTAAACACCATACAAACATCGCCTAGAACCCAACTCAATCCTCCCCATTCTGACTTTCATCTTTGTAAAGCTTGATCATGTCATCGATCCGAAGGATAGTAATAGCAGCTTCAGTAGCAAACTGACCAAAAGTGGAGTAGTTTCAGTAGAAATTTATTGCAGCAAAAGTTAATGACACTAATCATAATTTGAGTTAAACATCAATGTCCTAAAAGGTTGATTCTAGCATCGTGTTTGACTATATACCTGAATTATTTTTACTTTGCTCATGGCAGGTTCAATGACTCCTGCCTCCAAATTGTTGCGAACGGCACCCTTCACCAAGTCTAGACCCATGCTGCAGCAATCAGATACAAAACCAATCAGATTCATAATTATTAACGCAAACAATAAAGAGCCAACAGAAAAAGTCATTATTAAGCCAATACTTTCTGATAGTTTCAAACACACATGCAAGTTGGGTACATGAAACTCCTACACCAATAAGCTGAAATAAATAAATAAATAACTATCCGCAGCTTACTTAAAAATCATTAAAAGTTCGAGAACCCTAAAAGTGAATTACAGAGAGTCAAAGATGGAGATAACACGGGAGCAGCAAATACAAGGTGTTTATTGAGCGCTTACAAGATAATAACTCATACATCTTATCAGATGTTTATTGAGCGCTTACAAGATATCATATCATATTCAATTATAGTTTGTTGGATTGTTGGGAGATGGGATGTGCTTGGGATCTGTACTAGGTCTCTCATGAGTATCATCCTTAAAAAGGGAAGGAATACCACTAAGCTACACAGCTCGTGGCTGAAAAATCATGCTTGATGTAGTTTAATTTAAAGATTTCGAACATAACTGTTGAAACTTAAATAATTTCTCAATTAATTGGTGGTGTGCTATGTTATATTTAGTATTAAATTGTTGAAATTAGAAGTTTAAAGGGAGGAGGTTATCAATAGACAAAGTATACATGAAAACAAGAAATAAGCCCAAGAAGTTTTTTGCACAAACTAGCCTGGACCAAATAGCTTGATTGACATCCCCACAATACCCAACATGCAGCTTCACCAGAAACAGAGTAAAATATACACATGCACTACTAAAGATGCACAACAGTTAGTACAATCATGATACGACACTGCAGAAACATTGCTCTCTGGTGAGGGAAGAGAAATGGATATCAATGAATCTTTATTGTGTTATATCAGATATGTCTGAAAAGGGTTTGATATAGTAATGCAGAACAACAAGGCTTTAGTACCTTGATAAATGCTTTTTATCCGCCTTAGTTTGTGCAGTGTGGTGGTAAGCTCGTAGTTTAGCAACCAACTCAGTTGCATCTTTAGCAGCATTGACAGCGAGAACCTGAACAGGAAGAAGTAAGCCAATATCCAGATCAGGAGCCAAAAAAAAAAAAAGAACACCAATAAACATCCAGTATTGAACAATTCATGTATATTAGTTGAACCTTTGGTATAATCAATAAGGATTCAGCAAACTCTGCAATGGCCAACTGCTCCCTGGATCCTAAGGTAGTTGCCAGATTCTCTAAATATACAGATAAGGCGGCCTCAACAGCACCTCCACCAGCAACTACCTACATTTTAGAATGACAAGAACACCATTAAAACATACATGATAGCTAGAGCTTTTCTGTCAGACCAGAATTGTTCTCATGTCTAGTGAAGATAACAATCAGCCGAATTTTTGCACAAAGATGTAGAGAAGTAATACACCCTGGACAAGTCAACAAGATCTTTAGGGAATAACCACATAATAAGAACCAAGATTCTTGCAACTGCCTCACATCGTCAAGATGTTACATCCAATTTAGTAGGAGCCTGGACAAAATTTTTATCTAGTTCCTCCATCTATCAAAATGAATTTAGATAGGACCTGGATTGTTATGCATATTGATCTACAATGAACTGACTAAAACTTAGTCAGATAAGAAATCAGGCTCAATCTTCTGTCAAAAGTGAAGTAGGTACTCACTGTATTCGATTCCAGTGTTCTCTTCACAATGCATATAGCGTCATGCAACGCCCTATCCATCTCATCAAGCATGAAGTCGTTAGCACCTCTAAGTATCAAAGAAACCTGAACAGAGTGAATATTGTTAAACTCCTTGGGAACTACAATGGCTGTAATAAGTCTTCATTTGGCATAAGAAACGTAATCAAAAGTGCAGGAAGAAAGAGAAACAAATGCAGTGTTACTTCAATAAGAAAAATGGTGAAACAAGTTGGAAGTGCTTGTGTAACAGATAGGGGGACATGCTTAAGGACAATAATAAGTGAGCAATACAACCAAGCAAATGAAAAACGTTAGGCATCATGGAACTGACTAATCATACCGCACTCGAAGTCTTGGTCCCTTTTATCATAATTACATCATCATCAGCAATACGTTCCTCCACTACTTCATCTGCATAGCCTAGAAGAGATGAATCGAATGTTTCATCCCCTTCCATATCTGCGAAAGTTGAGACCTGAATAGAAGCAGCGGTCAGGACTAAAGCATCCTCCTCCAATGAAGATGATCATCATTCTGTGACATGCTACAGACTGTAGTGACAATCCTTCACTTCAATTTTTTTCTTCCGTCTAAAACAGATTTATCAATCTTTCCATACATTTTAACTAGCAGATCACTAAAAATGACAAAATCTATATACTCCAACATGTAAAGGTTCTGTAGAACAAAGTATCTGATTCTACTGACTGCAATGAAAATACATCATTTCATTTTTTTTTCCAGCTACAACAGATTACCGGTCTTTTCACACAATTCTCAATTAGCAGATGACAGAAAACTAAAATAAAGAACTATATATATCATCACGGAAAAACTTCCCCATTGTATTTGGAAACAAAGTTCTTTTTTTCTGGAAATAGTACGGCATATGCAGCAGGAACCAATTACTTGAGTAAATGCTTTCCATAAGAAAGCAACAGTCGCGACCTAGAGACAATAAGCCACAACAAGTATTCCATACTTGAGTACACAAGTACGATTAGAAGCAAAGATGACTGTCTTTGGGAAAGGAGAGAAATATGCATAAAACTACTTTGACCGAACCAAATAATTCTCTAGATGCCCACATAATTACTACTTGATTGGTTTAACTTTCTCTAGTCCTTTGACACACCAAATACTGAAAAATTTCCCGGGCAGAATCCTAGCATGGCTATACTTGTTTCATATCTAGACTGAAATTTCATCACCATCTTCAAGTCCTAATGCAAGTAGGAAGGCAAGAGTCGCATGAGAAGAGAAGAGAAAAGAATGTACCGCAGTAGCACCAGTTGCCTTAGCGACATGGCGCAGGTCCTCCTTGCGAACACGTCTGACAGCTATGGCACCAGCCTCCACAAAGTACTAAAATAACAGAGAAAATTTCAGTAAAAAACCCAGTAATGCTAACAGAATCAATAATTAGCATAACACCAGTAACATACATTTATACAATATATTTACAGTCTGCTTAACAAATGTTATTGTATTGGGTTACTTATAATAAAGTGATATTGACGACAAATTAATATATACACTACCCATAGCCAATATGTTGCAGATTGGGGAGGAAGCATGAGTAATAAGGACACAAACCATTGAAATAGACAGATTAATTAAGCTACTGATTAGTAATTCCATCACTTTAGGCAGGTCTAAGAAGATCCAAATCAGATTTCAGGAAAAAGCTTGCCTTAAGTGCCATGTCATCGATTCCTTTGGTAGTCAAAACAACATTTGCTCCTGCCTTAAGAAGCTTCTCGATACGTTCTTTTGTCATGTCAGCTTCTCTGCAAGACAAAAGTTGCATTTATCAACTCTGTTGCATGGCAAAGCACAACAAGAATGCTACTTGAATGCTTATGCATCAAACTGAGATGCAACCTCTCAAATTATCAGTACAACCTTTTAAGTAATAACAGGAGCAAGCCTGTTCAATTTCTAAGAGCTCTAAGAAGCCATATATCAGCTGCATAACTGATAATGTTTTACTTATTGATGTCCACATGCACATTTAATAGGCAATTAAATATACAATACATGGTCCACAAAAGTGACTTTTCTAGAGCTGATAGGTAAAAAAATGTACTCACCTCTGACGAATCTTTTCCAACTCACGGGGATCAGTGACTAAAACTTGGACTCCCATTTGCATTTTTGTCTTCTGAAGATTAAGATCGAGGCAAGCAATTTTGGCAGGGGCAACCCTCAGGGGCATCCCCTGTGCAGCACGCCCTGTGTTGAGAGCATATCCTTTTAGTAGATAGCTATCTCTGGCACTTTTCCCATGGGCTTTAAGAATATTGATTCCCTGATCAACATGGAGATCATAAGAACTTCCATTTTCTAGATGAAAGGTGAGATTTCTGGCAAAATCTTTCTTTTCAACTTGGGATCTTAGTGAATAAAGTCTACAAGGTGTATATGCCCAATTTTTGGCTTGCTAAAGATAGTATTACAAAAATGAACACTTCCCAGAACAAAAAAATGCACTCATGATACGCACATCCAAGATAAAATCTCAGAGGGAACAGGCATAAGCTAATTAATAAGCCATCTATAGGAGAGAATGACACACAAGCAACAAACAATAAATGCTCAACTATACACAACCAACCTTGATAGGGTATCTAACTTCTCCTCTTGCATTTGTCATCTTTACTGATTGTACAGCATCCACAACCTACACATCAGTACTGTTAAAGTTAATGAAAAGGTATGACTTGAGACAAGGGAAAGAAGAAACTCAAACATGCAAAAGTATCAAGCATAGATGGCGAGGCAATCAAGAGAATACAATGAATATCCTGGCCAGAGAACATATCTTCCACAAGGAGAATAACGAAGTTACTTTAGAAGAAACTAGCAACTAAAGATATGCAGCATGGCAGGGGAAATGATAAGAAGAAACATTTCATTCAGCCATCAGCTTACCAAACTTGCAAAGAAGTCGCTATCACCACCAATCAACTTTGAGGACATGCAGGTCCTGGCACAGTTTATAAGAGAATCTTTACCAAGTTTCTCAACCTATACATTTTGAAGAAGTATCAGTTAAAAGCATCAAAAGATTACATCCCAATTCCCATCAACTGCATGAAATAGCAGGACATCTAATATTGAAAAATATAGATGCCAACATGCATACATTTCAACTCTCAACCTATATATGTGAATAACAAATTCATCTAAGCACAAAAGCTTTTGGCAGTCTTTCCTCCAACAGCATAATTGTCTAGTTGTGAAAAACAATAGCTAAATCTGACACTTTTTTGAAGAGGGAAAACCAAGATCCTAGAGAAACGGTTCTAATGAAATGTGTACCATTCTAAGATGACATCAGAACCATATCCTAATAAACACCAGAAAGACGCACAAAAACAAGTAAAATAAAATGACAAAAGATTTATACCTTTATAGCCAACTTATCATCAACATATTTGCATGCTTCCCTCATAGCCAGCTGGCAAAATATAATCCATATATAAATAAAAAAGACTGCTGAATAAGTTTATAAAAAGAAAATCCAGGGGAAAAATAAGAAAGATAAGATAAAGTGAGAAGCGCACCCTGTAACCACTAATTATTGATGTTGGATGAATCTTATTTCTCACTAAATCATTGGCTTTCTGTGGAAAGAAATGTCAGATAAGTATAATATTCACAGCGGAAAAAACTCAAAAAAAGTACTAATATCTTCAATACCACCTTAAGCAATTCTGCAGCTATGATGACCACAGAAGTTGTCCCATCTCCAACTTCTCTGTCTTGTAATTCTGCCAGCTCAACAAGCACCTACAATTATATGAAGGCATGACATGTAAGACCCAATTGATTAAATAAAAATAGTAAAAATAAATACACCGAAAGAAACAAAAGTTTGGCATTCACCTTGGCAGCAGGATGCTCAACTTCAAGCATCTTTAGGATTGTGGCACCATCATTAGTGATCGTTACGTCACCGATATCATCTACAAGCATCTGGAAACCAAATAGAGAGGATCGGAGACAAAACACATCAGATTCCAAAGTCCAACTCAGTAGTATTTTCACCAATAACTTCCTGATTTCGGTCTAACAAGCAGGAGCTGAAAGTACAACCATCATTATGACCTCCATATTAAGAGGCAAATAAAATTAATGAAAAATCAAGCAAAGGGCTACCGAGAAACATGAGTTAGTGTATCTCAGCATTCGCACTGCAGACACACGCACATATAAGCTACCAGTGAGTCTCGATTTTTCCCACGGTCACTAAAAATAATAATTAGAAAATAGAAGAAAAAAAACTTGGCAGTAAGAGAAGTACATGTTAAAGAAACACATATCCTGTACTATGAAATCACCAGGATACAATAGAAAGTTCAAGTTATTTGTGGTCAGAATATACTTCAAACTCCATCCAAGGTTTCGTATCTTGTTGAAGTAAGACATTTTTCCGCAAGATGGATCCACAGTTTTAGCCCAAATATGTTACAATATGTTGCTATAGCTACATACATGCAGTAACCTTACTCTGCTTCATAATAAAGGGAATTTGCTATTTCATACATAGTTGCACACATGCTCAATGACATTTGAAGAGCTCCCAAAGTCCAGCAATCATCACTAATCAATAATTGAATCCATGCACCATTTCTCATTAACCATGCATCTCACAACTTAGTGGCCACTAAAATGAACCAAGGATAGGCATACTTGGTACAGGAACATGCTTAGAATGAGAACATGCACCACCATTGGTACAAATTAAAAGAAAAAACTTGTCAAACAGAGTCCAAACATTTGAAATAAAAATAAGAATTTTGTTGTTTACATCCCACAACAAATAAATTATCGACAACCCTACCCTGCATGACATTCAGATACAAGAAACTAACTGCGGTAACTTAATAAAGTAAACATAGTGTTAATTCCAAGATACAGAATATTAAATGTCTAATATGCTCAGAGACAGTATCTAGGTATTGTGAAGAATATCTACAGAGAGTAACACATTCTGGATTCCCCTAATTATGATGATTACTACTATTTACTAGATACATGTATGATGTATTTTCAGTAGCTTCACATGACATTTATGAGAACCATTTGCAGAAGCTAGGTAGCATGGTTTTCAAAGACGGATCATGTCTCATGAGACAGTTAGTTGGACAGACGAGGTGATGGAAGCTTGCAAGACCTGAATTTCTGTCTCTCCATAAATTAAAATTTGACTTGTTTGCAGTGGAATATTGATTTCTATAACCATAAAGAGTGAAGGCGGATACATTAGACAAAACCACAGACATAATCTGGAGCTTTCAGCAGGCAAATAGGCATAAATTTGTGGATTTAGCTTAGGCTCAACCCAATACTACCAGAGCCCCATACAAAATGGCAGAATACTCAACTAGAAGGTTTTTACTCTAGAAACTAATCGCTAACACCCCCCCCCCCCAGATTTCGAATATTCAGAACATTTCAGAAACCTTGAAAAATTACTGTGTTACATTACATACGAACCAAAGTTTGGATTGAAAAAAGGTTCATTCCCAAATGAATTCAACAGTGTGCCTTTTCCCCATTTTAAACGTAATCTACTTATTGGAACATATAGTATACTATCAATAACACTTGGTGCAGCTTTTAAGCTACAAATCCCTCGTACCCATACAGATCCAAGCCTAATCCTAAGTAATCTCCATGTTGGAACCGTATATTCTCATCAAACAAGCACGTCCAATTTCACTACAAAACAAATCCACTTCAAATATGAGAAACATCCCGTACCTTGTCGAGGCCAACAGGTCCAAGCGATGACTTGACAATATTCGCAATTGCTTGGCACGCCATAACTGCATATTTTTCCAACCAAAAAAATAGGAAAATGAAGGCGTTACTACCCGCACACTATGTTCAAATGGAAATTTACACGCAAAAAATGAAGAGGACCATACCATTTTGTGTTCGAACATCCTGACCAGATTGTCGGTCGCCGGAAATATCAGGAGTCGACGACGAAATAGCCATAAAAAGTAATTAACATAAACAATGAGAAAACCCTAGATTGGATCGGGTGAGGGTGAGGAGAGAGAGAGAGTTGGAAGACCGAGAGTAGGGCTGAGCTTCTCTCTGGAGAGTTCGAGTTCAAGGCTCCAAAATGTGGAGAAACCTCAGTTGGGAGGGTTTCAGAGGATGTTTATGAAACAGTACGACGTCGTCATCGTTATTGTTGGCTTTAGGGAATGGGTAAGTTGGGCTGGGCTTTTGTATTATTTCACCCACCTAAACAAGGCCCAAACGAGATCTTACCATTGTACGTAGTTGGGACTCGGGACATGTGATTTAAGCAAAAAAAATCGTTTTTTTTTTTGAAGTCCCTAACAAATCCTCTTTATTCCTTAAAAAAGGCTCTTTTATTGCACAATACTTTCTTTTCGTTTCTTTTACCTATTTTAGTGTTTGGTTTACATTAAATAAATATATTTTTCATACCCAATTAACTTGTAAATAATAATTTTGAAGTTGTTTTTTTCTAATTATTATGTTCTGTGACATTTACAATGAATCACGTAGGTTTTACTCACCCTATGGTGATTTTTATGAAATCGGATGATGTTTATTTAATAAAATAATAAAACGGGAATTAAATTAGCAGAAATCGAATATTTTTGGTTCATCGTCTATATATTTCCAATATCTATTTTAGGGGTAGGTGTAAAAATTAAGAATGTAATTATTTTTGGTTAGAAATTCTCAATCATAACTCTAACAATACTTGGAAAAATATTTATTAATTATTTAACTGGTATATTTATCTTGATAATTCCATATTCATAACAAATAAATACACTTATAAATGAGTGTTATTTCAACATCGAAATTAATATGTAACTCTCAAGGATATGAAAATACATACATTTGTCCTAATGATTATCATTTTCTAATGAGGTTTGAAATCTAGATACTAAGAAAAGTTTCAATTAATTAAACCTACTTACTCTTTTCGGGCCAATCCTATTAAATTGCAGACTATTACGTACGAGTAATTAAGGGTAAGCATTCGTATTTCGGTTCGGTTTTTTGCCTAATCCGAACCGATCCGAAAATCCAAAATTTTCTAAAAATTAAATCCGAACTTAACCGAATTATCCGAAAAATCCGAAATCCGAACTTCAAAATCCGATCCGAACCGAAAATCCAAAATTGTATAAAAAATCCAAAAAACCTAACAAAAATCCGAAAATCCCAAAATCCGAAATTCAAAAATATGAAAAATTCTAAATTAATACCATAAGGTTGGTAGTATATAAAATATCATGTTTCAATATTTATGTAATAAGAGTGTAAATTGAAGGTCTTAATTAGAATATATATATATATATATTATTATTAAAAATATATTTCGGATTTATTCGGTTTTTAATATATCCGATCCGAAAATCCGAAATTTGCCAAAAATGTAATCTGAACCGAACAAAAAATCAGAACCAAATTTTAAATTTCGATTTAGTTCGGATCGAATATTCGAATTTCGGATATTTTACTCATCCCTACTTGCTTGCGCACTTCTTGCTTTTTTTAAAATAGCACATAGATTCATTCGGTGAGGGGAGGGGTGGGGGTCGGAAGAATACTTTTGGCACACGTGGCTTGTCGTAATGAATTTTGAGAGGGACCACGCTCGTCCACATGTTTCACCCAATGCTAATTAGCTTTTTGGTCGGTTCACGGTTTAATTATTTACGCTTTTCTTGTGGTTTTAGAATTTGGTTGGTGAATTAATGTTTTTATATTTCCTTAAAGAAATTAGAATAATACCATTTTTACGTGATCGGTGGATACTTACTTTTATGTCATTTTGTCGTTTGAAAGAGCAATAGTTACTAAAATAACTCCAATTTTCGGTTTATGATATACATTTCCATCTTTAGGATTTATTCGACGATGTATAGATACTTGCAAATTTTAATTTATTATTAAAATGTGCTTCAATTGGAGAAATGAAACGTGTTACAATAATAATTGAGCCCAAATTAGCATGAAATAATTTATTCTTTACGTCGTTAATCGATACCTTCATTGACCATTACCTAGCTAAAGTCATAAAGGTATGGTAAGAAATGGAAAAATTATGTGGATGCAATAATTTTTAATTAGACAATTTCAATTAAAATGTTCGCTTTAGTTGGCAATCAGCATTATATGTGAATTCCAGTGTATGTATAAGTTGGATTAGGTGCATGCATAATTTTGATTCCAGGGTATGTATGTGTGTGTATAATTAATACCTTTTTTTATCTAATCATAATTTCAATACCTAATGATTCTTTGACTCTGAGTAAAAGAATATATGGGCTTCCGATTTTTCCAACCGCCCCAATATATATATACGAATGGAATGGTATTATATGCTATATTCGTATGAATTTACTCAAGGAACATAATTTTTTTTTTCTATTTTTCTATATAAATAAAAAAAGGAACCATAGAATTAATTGCATAATTATATTAGATGGTAATCTCTTCACAATATGATGCTCTTATAACATCATCATTAAATTATGCAAATTAATTTTCATTGTTTGACTTTCCATATCTGAAAATAGTTATCGACTCAGTCAACTCTTTTTTATTTAAATCTTAAACTAAGCCTTCGGAATTAAGCAAAAAATGTTTCCATTTTAGTAAAAAGTGTCTTCCATTTGTATAGACAATAATATACTCGAGAAGTATTACCCACCCCCGGCCCTAAAGCATCACAGATAACTCTCAAATTCGTACGATCTGATTTTATATTTTATTTTATTGCTAAATGTTTTTATTAAGTAATAAAGTCTAGAAATATAAAAATACAAGTATTATGAAAGGTCGAATCTAGGCTCGTTAAAAAAAAAGAATTGTCGACAGATTGCATGTTCAAAGATACATTACATTTCAATTCGTGTTCACTAAGAAAACTAAGCTAGTCAAACGTAACGTGACCAAAAACAATAATTATTGAAAGCAAGAATCCCAAGTATTAATTTATAGTAAAACTTAAAAGTTTCTACAAACACCAAAAAGCTCTTCGAAATTCACGAGATGTTTGGAGCGTGGAACTTGGTAGCCAAGAAAAAGAAAAGGTCAAACATCAAAAAGAATAACCCCTTTTTATCCTATTGATCTGTTTTATTTAAATAAAAATTATTTTTGGGCATTTTTCTTTTCTCATTTACTATTATTTTATTTTTATCTTTTGTATCTACAATCTATTTATTGTTTAAACTTTCGCTAGTTAAGGTTTATTCGCAACACGTGTCCGTAAATTATTTTCATTTGAGAACAATTTCTATATCTGTGGCAGTTCTTTTGTGGCATATTTTCAAAACGTAAACCCTTTTTGGGAAATTAATAGTGTTCTTTTAAGAAAATATCTATGAGATATATTGTTCTTGACAAATGATCTGGTTTGGCTCATTGCTCAAGAGAAGTTTCTATGGGATTCTTATCCACCAAAAGTTTTTGCGTATCGTATTGGCGAATGAATAATCATTGATACCTCCTCTTTTCGAATAACACATACAAAAAGATCTGCCAGCAGTCAGATAATTAGTAAATTTTTGAAATATATTTTGATAATTAGAAATTATTTAGTCAACAAATATTGCAAATGAAATCTCAAATCATGTATTTGGGTATTTAATTAAATTTAATGTCTTAGATTTATTAATTTAGTTAGGGAGGAAGACAGTAGAGTATGAATCTTAAATTTTTATGTTTACACAAAAACGTATTCATTATTTGGATATTCTCGAAAGAATAGTATATCTAAGATAAAGTAATCGAACTATGGTCATTTAATAAAATCGAATATTTCTATAACTAACTCAAATTTAGTTTCATCCAAATACAAAAACTGATTTGTATAAAATTTCAAAAACAATTATTCTCAATCACTGTAAAAGAGACGGCATCAACGCTAAAAGAAATAAAATGATTATTTTATCCAGTTCTACTGAATTTTAACCCTGACGAAAAAAGGTTGTAGATAGCTCGTAGTTCGAAACGTGGCTCTAACTATAACTAAACTCGGCCCACTTTGCAACTGGACTGTTGATAAACTGAGTTATAACTGTCAAATCAATCAAATATTGAGAAAGGACGCCCACTGTGCTGGTAACAATAATTACAAAATTGTGAGTCAAATGACAAGTAACCGCCACGACACTTGGGATATTTTTAGACTAACATATTTCGATTACTTGTTTTAGAATAATCTTAATTATGATTGATGGTTAGTCAGACAATAGATGATAAGTTCGACAAACCCTCTTAAATTACGTTGTAAGATTATAACCATATCTCAATTGTAAAATTTGCGTGTACCGACGATTAATTAGTCTAATAATTGTAGCATAATGTATTACATATATGTCACGACACAAGTTCTTATCATAATTATATTTTTCATTTGTAAGAAAAGAACAAAATCAAGTGGTGGTTTGAGGAACAATAATTGATGAAGACTTTGCTTGTTTTAGTGTTTGAGAGAGAGGGAGTGAGTGAGAGAGTTGAAAGGCCAGAAATGTGACAACTAACCAACATAACTGCCGCTTGCTATAAGACGTTAAACCTTTCGGCTGTTGATATATGTGTGGCCCAATTGATGCTGAAATTTGCACCCATGGCTTGACACCAGGCCCTCCTCACTGGGCCCCCTTCCCCCCCCCCCCCCAATTCACTGGAGTGCGCAAAATTTGCACCCATTGCTTGACACCAGGCTTTGCATTTATCCGTGATTGCTTAACTTTTTATGCGCAGTGTAAAGTATAATAATTCTTCAATTATTCAACTCAATCTATTTTTTTTCGTTCTTTTCTTTTCCTCTTTGAGATGTATAGTTAATAATGAATTTTTTTAGGTACTTATGCAAGACGGAATATTATTTTATTGATTGTATTATCTATCTAATGATACTAATGTATTATATTGTGTCAACACAAGGATCATCTTTGATAAAAACTAGGACGGTAGTATGCATGTATTTGAATTGACCTGCCATATATATATACATGTGTATATATATCAGTGCATTAAAATAAGAACACTCTTGAAATGTATAACTAAGACCTAATCTAATCTGTAAGATTAGATAATGGACGTCCATGTTTTAAGAATTTTTTTTTTTATCATCATTCGTTTGATATTACATCATTAAAGGGGATATTTGTACAAAAAATGATTCACGCAACATTATGTATATGAAAAAATTCAGAAAAATGGGATTGAACAATCCCATGTATCTACACAAACCGATCATTTATTGCGCTTAATAAATTAGTGTAAAAATATTTTGGAAAAATTCGATTTTTTTAATACTATATAGATCTCAACATTGTCATCCCGATATAATGAATTTTTTTTCCTAATAATGATAATGATATCTTTAGGTTAAGTTAATGATATAGTTGGACATATATAATGATATATGCATCTCAAATATTAGATTAATTGATTTATTTGCATATAATTGTTAACAAATCGGTATTATGATGATGATGTTGGTCGTTATACTCAATTATCTATAATCTAGCATTTGATGATAATAAGTTAGTCTAATATTATTTTTTGAAAAAATCCGTCTTTTTTTAATATTATATACATCTCGATATTATCATCCATATTTAATGAATTTTTTCCCTAATAATGATAATGATATTTCTAGGTATGTTAATGATACAATGGTCCTAAAATATACTATTTTTTGTGATAATGTTATAAAATATGGAATATAATTATTTTTTTATATTTATGATGATATACATATTGATCAAGCATATAATTTCTTATTGTTTCTATTTTTATGATTTGTAGTATCATTATTAAGAGTATATTTGAATAATAGCTGAACTCGAGTTGTAATCAAATCCGAACTAAATCTTATATTCGAAACGAGATCGATTGTGGACCGTAGGATTTAAATATCTACCGGATAAAATAAAGCCACACGGCAAATTTTTTTAATAACTTATAACAGACAAGGGTATTTTAGTACACGGCAAAAATTTCAAAAAATACGGAAACAATAACAATAAATCCCGAAAAATACGGAAACAATAACAAACAATATATATAATACGCTATAATGCTTATTAGATAATACTATACTGCTTTGTGAATAATATTATATTATTTCTTAGATAATACTATACTGCTTTTTGGATAAAAATATGCAAACAATAATAATATGCATATATAATACGCTATACTGCTTATTGGATAACACTATACTGCTTTGTGGATAACACTATACTGCTTCTTGGATAATACTATACTGCTTATTGGATAACAATAACAATCAACATATATAATATACTATACTGCTTCATGGATAACACTATACTGCTTCATGGATAACACTATACTTCTTCGGAGATAACACTATACTGCTTCTTGTATAATAATAACAATCAGTATGTATAGTGTTAATAAGAAGCAGTATAGTGTCAACCAAGAAACAGTATAATGTTATCCAAGAAGCAGTATAACGTGTTATATATACTGATTGTTATTGTTATCCAAGAAGCAGTATATATTTTACATATATTAATTAAGCGTGCTGTTATTTGGAAATAAATATATAATAATTGAATGTGGGGACCGTAATCTTCGGTTTTTGTAGGAAACGACAGTTAAGGGCCTACAATTCACGCTTTTTTGCTGAAAATGACATCTTCAAACTTATACTGATTACATAAAACTTATACAGGTGAATATATACTGCTTAGTAAACAATCATATACTGATTTAGAATGCATGCCACGTAGGATAGATAAATTTCTTCTAGTATATTTTTCCGTGTCCAAAATACCCTTATACTGAATGGTATATGAAGCTTTACTAATTCCGTTTTTTGTTAAATCTCGGCCGTATAATTTCGAATTCAACAGACCATATTTGGTCTCAATTCTAATATAAGGGATTGTTTCTACCCTATTGCGACCCTATATATATATATATATATATATATATATATATATATATGTGTGTGTGTGTGTGTGTGTGTGTGTGTGTGTGTGTGTATATATATAACTGTAACTTGAGGGAAAAAAAACTGTAATTGAAGTATTAACGAGTCACGCGAGTAACCAAAAATGATAATTAACTAAAATTATAATTTAAAAACGACAAACCAAAAATGATAAATATCCTTAACTTTCATTTTTCATATAATATTTCAACTTTCAGTATTTTCTATAAAATATCCTGCTATACAAAATTCGGTGACAGAAAACTAATACATCTCGTTGTAGTCCGATGTGAATTTTTTTCCAACTCAACACATAAGATTTCGTTTTAGCAAAATATAAGAAATGTTAATAGTATTTTATGTCCCCAATTTTTAGCATATTTCATAAAATGTCTCTAATTTATAGAAAATGTCTCCCACTTTTAGCGTATTCCAGAAAGTATCCTCAATTTTGAAGAAAAAATGAAAGCTATGGATACAAAACACTATTAATCCTTCTTATTTTTTTGTTAAAACGACGTTGTTTCATATGTTGAGATGATTAGGGGAGAGCAAAATACCCGAAATTCGAATATCCGAACTGAACCAAACCGAAATTTAAAATTTGGTTCGATTTTTTTCGGATTTCAATTTGGTTTGGTTTTGATTTTTTGCAAATTTCGGTTGTTCGGTTCGGATTTACTATAAACCGAAAAAAACCGAAAAACCGAATTTATATTTAATATTTTTTTATATATATTAATAATATAATAATAACTAAATATATGTGTATATATTTATATTTTTACATATATATATATATATATATATATATATTTACATACATTTTTTGGATTTTCGGTTTTTCGGTTTTTTCGATTCGGATCGGTTTTCATAGTTCGGATTTCGGTTTTTCGGGTAATTCGTTTCGGTTCGGTTCGGTTCGGTTTTAATTTTTTAAAAAAATCGGTTTTTCGGTTCGGTTCGGTTTGGGCAAACAACCGAACCGAAAACCGAATGCTCACCTCTCAGATGGTGTTTAGTATAACAAGGTATTTTACATGAAATATGTTGAAAGTTGTGAATATTTGATAAAAATTAAAAATTGGATATTTTTTACAATAGCCTGAATGTTGCAACATAAAATGCTATTAACTAAATGAATTAAATCAAATTAATAGATCTGAATGCTGCGTTGGGCCGACCTTTATTATATATGTGAGTTTTATTTCTAAGGTTCTCTCTTAAATTTCAAGTTTTCATAGATTCTTTCTTTTTTCCTTCTTTATCCCATTCTCTTTAATAATAAAAATCTTAGTTTTTTAGAATGTGTTTCGTCACTTTGACTGTTGAAAAATAAGAAACATAAAAAGATTGATGCGAATTGCGAATTTGCAAAGGAAGTCTTTTACCGTTTTCCGTCGTCACTGTTAATTAATCTCCTTTTCCGAGACAAATTTAAATAGAGTAATTAATAAATAGCCAAAAAATAATTGAAAAATGAATACCGGCGGCGGAGCAGGCGTTGCCGACAAGAACACGAGCAGCTCCTCCTTCCTGCAACTGAGCCACGAGGTGTGGCGGCGCTACCAGCATCTCCTCGACAAATCGACGCCGCTGGTGCTGTACCGGTGGATCTTCCTGGCCGCGATCGCGGCGGTATACGCGCTGCGCGTCTACTTCGTCCAGGGTTTCTACATCATCACCTACGGCCGAGGAATCTACATCCTGCAGCTTCTGATCGGCAAAATTCTTGATTTAGTACATTTTAGAAAAAAGGTTCCGAAATGGAACCTTTTTTTGTGTGTTCCGAAATGGGAAAGACGCATCCTGAAATGCGTCGTCACTTAAGTGAAAGACGCATTCACGTCGTCACTTAAGTGAAAGACGCATTCGGCAAGTGACGACGACATCAGGTGGAGACGCATGAAACAAATGCCCACGTCATGCGTCTCCACCCGACGCCGTCGTTTCACTTAGTTGAAGACACATTCGCCGAATGCGTCTTCATTTAAGTGAAGATGCATTTCGGGAATGCGTCTTTTGCATTTCCGGAACACAAATAAAAGGTCCATTTCGAGAACCTTTTTTCTAAAATACACTAAATCGAGAATTTTGCCGCTTCTGATCGCATTCCTCTCGCTGCAGGTGGACCCCGAGATCTAGGGGCTCTCCGACGGCCCCGCTCTCCCCACGCGCGGCTCCGAGGAGTTTCGCCCCTTTTGTCCGCTGCCTACCTGAGTTTAAGTTCTGGTCAGATGAGATATTCTATCTTCATCTGTTAATTTTTCACTTAATTGTTTATAATTTCGGTGCAGTTACTGGTTTGATAGTGTAAGCGTATCGCGTGCGCCTAAAACAAGTTGAGTAGGACTTAATCTAGCACGACATTCTCATCTAGGGTGTATCATAGTGTATCCTGGACCAAAATTTAGGTTAGTGATTTCTTCATCTGTTATTATTGTCTATAATTTCGGTACAATTACTGGTTTGATAGTGTAAGCGTATCGCGTGCGCCTAAAACAAGTTGCATAGGACTTAATCTAGCATGACATTCTCATCCTGGGTGTATCAGAGTGTATCCTGGATCAAATTTTAGGACTTGATCTGAGTGGTGAATGCTAACTTGCATGTGCATCATTACTGCAAGGGGCCCACTGGTAATGTACAGAGAGAACCCTGAGATTTTTATGTGCCTTATTAGTAGGTTGTGGAGTGGAGAGTAGGAGGCGAGGCATTGAAACAAATCGAAAGATCTCTAAGCATTTGCTTGACTCTATTATCGATTATTTGAATAGGTATCAAGTTTGATGTGGGAGTTGCAAAATAAGTATTTACTTGGTATTCAATGAGGCGAGAGAATCCGATTTATTCTTGTTTTGAGTAAGTTTGTGTCTGTTAGTGTTATATGGAATATAAAATCTTGGAAGGAGATTTGTATAAACCCAATGCAAGTGAACATGGTATTTAATTGAGTGTATGGGATGCTTATGGAGTTGTAGCGAGTATAGACTCCTTTTAAAGTACTACATGGTACCTGCCTAGTTAACCAGTGATCGGGCTTTTTTAAGTTTTCTTCTTTCATTTCTCTCACGTCTTAATTATTTTCCATCTTGTATGAGTTTAGGCAAGTCTAGCCTGCTTTTTTCGTACCAGTAGTCCGTGTGTGTCTGGATTCTAGAATGGGTAACATAAATGATAGAAGAAGTTGATTGGCCAATTCTCACTAGAGATGGTGCATTACCTGTGTGTCTGTGCTCACAGTTTTGGTTTTTAGTTTTCATATTTTATTCATAATAGATGTCGATTGCTTTGGAAACAACTCTTTGTTAGCTCTGCACATTTACATTACATGTGCCTCAAATGTCATGCTGTTTGATTGTCACTGACTGAATCATGGTTTTCTTTGATAATTTAATGTATGTTCTTGATTGGAAATTGTTCATAGAAGAAAGTAAGAAAAAGTGTGTAAATTAAATTGCTGGCTCATTTTCCCACACAAAGCGTGCTAGTAGAGTTCATTTGAATTTCATTGGGGAGACTTCTTGCATTATCCATTCACTTGCCTAGCCAAATGCTTTATTATGGTCCACCATCAGGTTTCTTTGTCAAAACAGAGTTCCATGCCTCATTACCTTTGTTACATTTTTACTACACTTGAACAGTAAGCAATCTGCAAGCAAGATAAGCATGAAATCAGGTGTTGAAAAAACCCTGAACTGATACTAGTGGTAGCGTCCTCGTAGAAATTTAATCTAGATACTAGATTTAATCTATTTCATCCTTGCTCACATTTCGAGAATGTCTTATCGCTATTTGTTAACCAATTTTTTTATTGTTGTCTACTATCAGATTTTCTTGGTCAAAACATAATTCCCTGCCCCAATTGCCTTGTTAATAATTTTCATTGCACTTGAACAGTGTGCAAGCAAGATAATGTATGTTCATATGGAAACCCTGTCTAGTGTTTGTGACATGAATGTGGTGATATATTTGATTTAGTCGATTACAATATCGATTTGAACCTATGACTCAAATCGTCAAAGCTTCAAAAAGATTAGCCATGGGTAAGTTTCACTTGGCAAGGGCAGGTAGATGAGGTTCAGGTACTGACGCTCCAATAGCTTTGAGTCAGCCGATAACTTAAGCCGATACGAGAGAAGGCCGATGCATTCTTCGACCACAAAGGACCAAAAATACGAGGTGCGAGCTTGCGGTTTTTGGACTTAAACAACGTGGCTTGTCTTTATGGCCGGAACTTCAAATTAACCAAATCCCCAACACTATATTCCACCGGACGGCGATGTTTATTAGCTGTATGAACCATGCGTTGCTGTGCTCGATCAAGGTGAGCTCTTAGGTGCTCGAGAATCTCATCACGCGTCAATAGTTCATCAGCAATAGCTTGCACCCTAACTTCCCGTGGTAAAAATCGATGTAAAGTTGGTGGGGATTGATCATAAACTACCTCAAATGGTGTCGATACAGCAGCGGTGTGAAAGCTCGTGTTATAACAATATTCTGCCCATGCTAACCATCGACTCCAATGAGATGGTCACTCCGAAGAAAAACAAAGAAGATATGTTTCCAAACAACGATTCAACATCTTGGTCTGTCCGTCCGTCTCGGAGTGATATGCCGAAGTCATTTTAAGTGTCGTGCCTGCCATTTTAAACAACTCTTTCCAAAATACACTTGGAAAGATTGGGCCTCAGTAAAAAACAATTGATGCCGGGATATCATGGAGCCGTACAATCTCTTTTGTCAATGCCCCGGCAACTACTTTGGCCGTTAAAGGATGGCTAAAGGCAATGAAATTAGCGTACTTAGAAAAACGATCAATTACCACGAGAACACAATTGACGCCCTTGATCTGGGTAATACTGAAATAAAATCCAAGTTGATATTCTCACAATCGACAGCGGACTAAGGAGACCAGCTGGAGCCTTTGTGTCATACTTGATTTTTTGACAGATCGCACTGGGCAGCGACGAATCTGGTGACCAGCTTCATCACACCCGGCAATGGACATTTGCAGCCAAACCTCGATAAGTGCGGTATGCGCCCGCATGACCCCCTGTAGGTGTGATATGAAATTCAGCCATCAACTTCGGTAACTTCGGTATCTATTCAGATGTTTCGGGAATGACTAGTCTGCCTTTGTAAAGCAATATGCCATTCGCCAGCGTATAGTGTCTCACCGTTGTTACACAATGTTCTAGTGCCATGTTGATCGGCCCTAACTTAGGTCCAAGGGCAACGAGTCTTGTACCTTGGCCCACACCAACCATTGCAGGCAAGAAATAGTTTCACACTCCAATTCATCATTGCGATGCGAGAGAGCATCGACTGCACGATTACCGGCGCCTTCCTTGTACACGATTGAAAAATCGAACCCAAAAGTTTAGCTGCCCAATTTTGTTGGGGTTGTTAGTGGCTGACTAAGAAGATAAGATGGCGAAGACTCTTTTGATCAGTTTGAACCGTTAAGGCCTCCGAACGGCGAGAGATGGTCGTTAGTTTCTTCTCATATGCCGACTTGGAAAGCAATCGAGACGATAGGTGTTTACTGAAATAGGTGATGGGTTGTCGTTCTTGAATAAGAACTGTGCCTAAACCCCTGCCCAAAGCGTGACACTCAATGATAAAATCCTTCGAGAAATCGAGTATGCAAAGTAAGGGGCCGAAGGGCAGATTTAAGCTCTTGAAAGGCCACGTCAGCTGCATGTGACCAATCCAATTTTTTTGTCCTTTTTTTCTTAAAGGGGCCGCAATTTACCGTAATCCATGATAAACCTGCGGTAGTATCCGGTAAGCCCCAAAAACCCTCGTACGCCTTTCATTAAACCTTGGAATGTGGTTGGAGCGTTGGTGAGGCCGACGGCATCACTAGGAATTCATAGTGCTCCTGAACGCAGTTTTTGGAACGTCTTCAGCTGCAGCTGCAACCCTGATCTGATGGTACCCTGCTCGCAAGTCCAACTTACTAAACTATTGAGCCCCATAAAGTTCGCCGAGGATAACTGGAATCAGATATTTGTTGGAACAGTGCGCTAATTCAACTCACGATAGTCCACGCAAAAACGCCACGATCCATCTACACCGACAGCCCCGTGGCGTGGCTGCGTCTAGTGTCAAGAGGAGCCAACACTGATCGTAGTTGGCGATAGTGTGGAGGTCATGTGTGTTACAAGCACGACCTGAAAGAGATGGATCACTGTCCGATTATGGCAAGTGAATTCCATCGTGACAATTTTCCGATTCGCTTTGATATCGCCTAAGGTTGCGAGCCACAATACTCCTAGTATCATCTTGATGCTGCAAAGGGGGAAAACATAGCATGATAGTGTGAAGTTATCGGATTCCTGGCTGAGAATGACATAATTGCAAATCCCAGTTGAACGAACCTTTGAGCTGTCGCCTAGAGTGACCAAGAAGGGAGCAGTAGGTGTAATGGGCAAATTCAGGCTACGGACGAGATTTTTGGAATGAAGCAGCGCCACTATCGATCATGGCACGAACTTGTGTTGTCGATAAACCCTCGAAGTTTCAAAGTATGGCAGCCATCAGATTCTTCGAGCGACTCATCCTCGCCTTCAAGCAAGATTTGGAGAGTATGGGGTGGGCAATGATGTGTGGGACTAAACTAGAGCCCGCATCGAAAATGCGTCCTGGCGGCTATAGGTTTGCGGTATTCTTCATTTGACATGTTGCGAACACGTTGAGCAAGTCACTGACCGCCATCATGTGTTGGCTGTGAAGGTCGCGACCTCTGAACTGGATAGGGGGAATAAGGCATGGGAGGACGGACGGTGGTTGTTGTTGCTGCTTGGGGTGGAGCGTGCGGTGGTGTTTGTTGAGGAGGAGAGGTGGTCGATACGCTTTGCGATTTGGACGGCATCCGAGTAGTTTGCAATGCTAGGATCCTTTATTTGCATGCGGATGTGGGGCTTCAATCCCCCAAGAAAGAAACCTAGATATCGGTGATCTGGAATGTCGAGTAGTTGGGCGAGGAGTGCTTCAAAGGCTGCAATTTAATCGTTGAGTGATCCTTTGATGGGTCATGTGCAAGGCCTCGTAGCTATCGAGTGCTGTGTTCTCGCCGAATCGAATCAATAATTCCTTTGAAAATTGATCCCAGGAAAGTGAGAGATAGCGACGCAACAATAGTTGAATCCAAGGCAAGGCGGGGCAGATAGAGCAATTAGGGCGAGGTCAAAGCGTTGGTCTACCGGCGTGCGGTTGGCCAAGAAATATTGACTTGCGCAGGCAAGCCACGATAGGGCGTCTGTGCCGTTAAATGAAGGGAGAGTCATGGCAGGTTGGATGATGCTTGTGTGAACTGGTTGCATGGTGTGGGTCTCAAAGTGCACATGTGATTGCTTCTCTGTTGTGGATGCTAATTTCGAGCTGTGGCCAGAAGTCTGGGTGTCGTTTTTAGATAGGAGCTGCTGTAGAAGAGTATGGAAGGTGCGCATGTCAGATTCAATAGAGGCCAGGCGATGATCGACTTTGGTCGATTGAGAATCGAGAATGGCCGACTGAGAAGCAAGTTGTGTGTCAATATTGTTGAAACGTGTTTCTGTTGCTTCGGCCGCCTTCTCCAATCCCTCGAGCCGAGAGTCGGCGCTACGTGTGAAAACCATCGTCACCGCACCAAATTGATAGGAGCGGTCACACACACACACAATCTACTTGACGAAATTACTGGACGAGCAGAACTGAACTCAAGCTCTTTGAATAAATAACTGAAAGACCTTTTATTGAATTTGAAAGACAAGCTTTGGATCCTCTTGCGAGGCCTAGCCTAACCGATGACAAAAGTAAACTGCCTTCCCTTCAAACCTCAGGGGAATATATAGACTTGACAAACTACTCCTACTCCTATTAGTAAACGGACTCCTAAAGATACTTAACAACCTAACTAAAATATGACTCGTTAATTAAAAATAAACACTAATGAAAACTTAAAAGATAACAATGGATAATGTTGATCTCTATCCATACGCCACGATATCCCTTGGTCCACGTTTGTACACCCGCATCGGGCGATCGCTATCATATTGTTAAGATGATACTTAACTGATAAGAATGCCAAAAAGGTTTTACTGTTTTTGTTAAGCAGTTTACACCCATGTAATGTTGTGATTTTTCGCCCAGCACATATCTTCTATCTCTAATGCCGTCGGCCTATCTTGCCAGTCCATTATGTTATGAGTATTGGCCCAATCTCCAAAGCAGTGTAGTTTATTGGCAATGTGGTTTTAATATTTTATCACAGTTATAACCATCTTCTTGGGTTTTTCCACTATGAGTATTTATTTGATCTCTTATATAGTATAGTGTAAAAGATACTATGTGGTTTTAATATTTTATCTTTTGAATTTTACCATAGACCCTTCTAATCTCAATCTACAGGGCGGATGGATTGATCTCTTTTTTCTCCCTCTGTTGTAGCCTGTAGGCATTCGCTCATAAAGGCTTTCTGTGTTGCTCTTTCGTTGACATTGTTTAGTGCCTTTGATGTACCCGTATTTTGGCCAATTCTTGTGTTTTACTGGTCGGTTCTGTTCTTTTTAACTATGAGGAGGCAAATCATGCATATGATCAAGTATAAATATGTCCCTTTCACATTTTGGAAACAGGTGTGTCCTCAGTCTATACATTGTTATAAACTTTCTACTAAATCAGTTCTTTTTAGTTTAAACTTTTCAGTTGCCTCCCCTGTTAAATTTCTGAATCTTTTGCTTCAGCGTTATGGGAAGAAGGCAGCTCCTACTGATGAGGCAAACACCGGAAGACCATAGTTCTTAAGGTAGATTAGGGCATTAGAATTCTGAAGATACACATGTTTCAGTCAAATTTTGATTTTGAGTACTGTACTCCTTTTTGTATTCATGAGTAGGCACAGCAATTAATTCTTTAGTTGACACTTGACTAGTGACTTTTCTTGAAGTTCATTATCCTGTGTTTAAGCTGCGCTGTTCTTAACTCTTGCTAGGTATAGGTTACTACAGCCCGGATTTCGTTATCTGATTGCCACCATGTAAACTTTCCTGGTCAATTACATTTCTATGCCCTGCCCTGTCTTTCAATATTTTATGAAATATCATAAAGAGTTTTATGCATCTCATAGTAACTGTGTTCCTCTCTTTCCTCCCTAAGAAAATAAAAAATGTCAGCTTCATTCCTGTGACCACTGACCATCATAGTTGGCTGTGCTCCGTGCAGGCTTTCAGCCTAAAAATAAAACAAAATAATTTCTCTGGTATTGTCAGCTCTCACTTTAACTAGCCGTTGAAGCCACTTGATGTCATAAGTGTTTCAAGCTTTAGATGGCTTTTCCTTTTATGGCAGTCTTTTCACTAAAGCCTCATCTTGATCCCTGGGGAATCAGGTCACTGGCTGAAAAGAATGCCGATGCATATATGAGGTGTAGATATTATAGTGAACTCCTATTGTGTGGTTGTGAATATGTGTTTCTTACTCTTAGGATACTGTTTTCATAAATCACAAGAGATTGTCGGTAACTTTTGCTCCTGGAACAGATGAGAAATAAACTTTAGCCTGACAGGAATTCCTCTTTGAAAGCTCTCTATCCTAAAGAATAAGGGAAGGTAGTAGGAAAGTTGATTTTATTGGTGGGACGGAAGGGCCATGTTATTGATGTCACTGTAGAAAGGGGTGGCACACTCTTCTACCTTACTATTCCTAATTGTCAATTCTCTGTACTAGTTTAGTCACCATTTGGGTGCATTATTTCACCTTGGCTTGTCATATCAGAGGATTCCATAAATAAACCTCAATAATCAAAGACGTTTAATCTTTGCTAATTGCCATCTAAAATAGTATGCTGATTGCCAGTGCCATGCAAGCAATACATGTATGCTATTATGTATGAGGGAAGCACCTATGTATCTGGGCATCTAGTCTCTTCCTATACGACAACAGAGCAACCATACTTACATCAATGGCCGGGGAAAAGCTTAAACGCAGATACATGATGTTATGTCTTCTGGACAGAAAGGCACTCAGAGTTTTTCTATGTCCTGGTAAGTGAGGAATTGAGATCGGGATGAGTAGTCTATTCATAATCTCCTTTTTGTTTTGATATCTGATGAATATTGTGTTGGAAATATTGGTTCGATTAAATTGATAGTCAGGACCTTGAGAAAATTGATTGGTAGATTTCTTCTTTCTATGAACTGTTTATGCTTTGCAAGATGCCTTGAATTGAAGAGATGTATGGTGGTAAATGCTGATGAAGATAACTCTTCTAGGTGATAAGCCTGTTGGTGACGGCATTGTTTGAAGCCATATATGTAAATCCAGATTGTGGGAATAAACCAGCTAGGAATAAGATGAGGATTGTACCCAAAAGAGTAGCACTCAAAAAGTGTATGGGGCCTTTGATGGATGCTCTCACCACTAACTCAAGGATTAGGTGGAAGACCACCATTTATTGGTCTCGTGCGACCGGCCCCAACTTCCCCTCTCTAGAATTCGAAATATTGCTCAACTCATTTTTAGCTCTCCAAATTGTTTTTGTTTCCTCTGTTTTTTGTTTTCTAATGCCTCACTTTGATGTTCAATTAAGAAATCTATTATTGCTTTAGGTCTTTGAGTGTCTCTATGCTACGTTCTGCATGCAGCGCCAACAGTTTTATCTATACTAGCTACGTCTTCTTTGTGGGGTTGTTGAAATTTAGTTGATTCAACATTTGAGTTGTGATTCTGTAAAATAATTTTTGTTATTTGCCTCTAGTTGTTACCTTCTGTGGAAATATGGAAATTTGAACTTGTAATTTCTCAATCTCCTAAGTGAAGATTTGTTCTTATGTTGGAAGAATCTTGTTATGGTTGAGACACAGACAAAAGTTGTTGCCCTGTTCCAAGTGATTAAGAGGAGTTGAGCAACTAGGTGCCGTATGTTATTACTGATATTGACTAATGCTGAATATTAAATGCTTGACACAAGGGTGTAGTATGGAAGTTGGTTGAATCTAAACCTACTTAAGATTTGCATTGATTGAGAATTTACTCAATTCTGGTCCACAATATATTGTCACCTTTCTGCATTGTAGCAGTCAAGATATGCCCCATCTTTTGGCCCATAAAGTTATCTCAAAGTTTTTAGGTGATGAAGATTTAAAGTGGCCATTAAAATTGAGACAAGTTAGATTACAGCATCAGCTTGACTATAGAATGTAACAAGAAAAACAAATTGTGAAAACCAAATTTGAAATTGATGTAACATAATGTTGTCAGTGCACTAGTATAGTACTATCTAACCAACAATTCAGTAATGTGCTCCTTAGATTCAAGTCTGTATCCCAGATCTGAGATTTGATCTAAACTCTTGTGGCGGGGATCGCAATGGTGCTGTGAGGGGGCAGGTTCGAATAAGACGTCGCTGTCATGTAACCACCACCAGCAGATGCATGGTGGTTAGTGGTGGTATACACTCACTAATTCTGATAGCTTCATTCTGCTAGAACTGCATGATCCGAAACATAGATTGAACAGTTAACAGCCGATGCCTCTCGACAGTTTTGTCGACCAAAAATCTACTCTTGATTAAAGTTTGTTTGATCTGAGATGAAGACATTCTGAAGTTGAAGTCATTTGTGTTAGAATATAGCCTCTGGTTTGCTTGTACAGTGAGGAAATGCCTCAGAGTTAAAGGTGAATGATAAAGCAGTAAACTTCTGGTCAGCTTTTCCCAGGGTGGGAGAAAAAATGTCGTTGTCTAAATGTTACAAGAAGTATATATTTAGACTAATAGTTCCATTAATTGATTAGGCCAACATCATTTTGTGAAGCTGTGATTAGAAATGTCAAGAAACATAACATGGTATATATACCACAAGATAAAGATGATATCCAAGGAAAGAAAACAGCATGTGATGGAGTTTAGCATTTTGCTAATGCAAAATTATTGACCAACATATTGCAAATCCCTGTGGCCTGGTACCACAACTTCTCTTTCATTTGCTCTTATTTCTTTTCCTTTTACTTGCGGGCACAACAAGCACTAGCCTTTGTTCTTTTAGTTTTTGTTTTCTCTCTCCTTTTCTCTCTCTCATAATTGAACAATGGAAGGTGGATTTCCAATGCTCAACTGTTTGTTGCAGCATACACTCAGAAGCCTATGTGCATGCTCTGATTCTTCTCCGACCCCTTCGAAGTGGGTGTATGCCGTCTTTTGGAGGATTCTTCCGAGAAATTATCCACCTCCAAAGTAAGCAACTTTTCTTTGCTAGGATAGAGAAGAAGCAGTAGTGCCACTTGAGAAAAGGAAACATGTGACATTCCTTTGACCATCATTGCTTTGATTCTTGATTCTTGATTCAGTTGTTTTAGAGGTTGCTATAATGTGAACGTGTCTTTTGATCTTGTCCAGGTGGGATCATGGAGGCGGTCTCCTTGATCGAGCTAAGGGAAACAAGAGGAACTGGTAATGCATTGCCTGCTTTACAACCAATTTTTTCCAAGTCAGTTAACTAAAGATTTCTTGACTTTTCCATGTTTGATTCCCCATCTGGATCAGGATTCTTGTGTGGGAAGACGGGTTCTTTGATTTTTGTGAGTGCGAAAGAGCTGGAAATGGATGCGGGAGGAGAAGGTTTGGAGCTGATATTTTCTTCAAGATGACTCATGAAGTCTACAATTTTGGAGAGGGGTAAGATCCCATCACTCTTTCATCTGATATATAGTGGTTCTTCGAGTCTCACAATCCTTTACAGATTGGTGGGTAAAGTTGCATCAGATAACAGCCATAAATGGGTGTTTAGAGATAGCCCAACAGAAAATGATCCTAGCTTCATTTCTTCATGGAATGTATCCATCGAGCCAGTAAGAGGCATCCACAATCTTTTACATCTTTCAATTCTTGGATAAATCTTCCCTTGGTGACTGCTTAATTTCTTGAATCTCTTTCTATTTGTCAACAGCAGCCGAGAGCATGGGAGGTTCAGTTCAGCTCAGGCATTGAGGTAGGAAAATGCATTTTCTCTTAAATTTTTTGCTCTCTTTGCATCAGATTTTTCAACAAAAACGTGTACATGACAGACTATCGCGCTAATATCAGTTCGAGAAGGTGCAATCCAACTAGGCTCATTTGATAAGGTATGTATAATAATGTATTTGTTAGTAGTCAATGTGTTGTTACCATATCATACATTATGTAAAACATAAGATTATGAATTTCTTTAATTAGGTTGTTGAAGACCTCAACATGGTGCTAAATATACAGAGAATGTTCAGCTACCTTCAGAGCATACCGGGCATATACATGATACAGAGGCCACACCATCCGATCCACAATCCACAGCTCGACTACAGCACTGCCCCAAGACTTATGCAGGCGACTGATGACAAGCATCAGATGATAGGCTTGGAAAGGCAAAATTACGGAATCTCACCTACTAAGCCCCTCTACTTAGGATATAACAACAGCCCACAAATCTGCAGCGCTGAAGCATCACCGTTGTGCTCTATTCCACCCCTTCTGCCCTCCAACCTCGGACCATTTTTCCCAAAGGCACCGGCTCCATATTATGCTCCTCGAGGCTTTGATCATGACGACATCTTGCTCAACAGCAACGGCATCACTCTAAGGAGCGATGGTAGTCACAAGTTAGAGGGTGCTGGAGGCGTCGCGTCCTTTGGTGATATTGGGGCCGTTGGTGTTGTTAAGGTGGAAGCCGGAGGCGCGCGAGAAGAGGGAGGTGGTGAAGAAAAGCATAGCCAGAGTCTGAAATTGGAAGATGGAGTGGAGGCGCGCGAGAAGAGGGAGCTGGTGAAGAAAAGCATAGCCAGAGTCTGAAATTGGAAGATGGAGTGGTTGCTTTAGGATTTGAATTTCATAAAGGAGCAGAAAAATGTTGCAAATCTTGATCCATTTATATGTTAGATAGTGCAAGGAATTGTTCATATTATTATATATAGAGCAGTAATACTAAGTGATTATCTTGTAATAGCTTATGCAATTCTTCTATAAATATATGTCGAAACAATTTAATCAACTGGCAATTTACAAAGACAAAGATATTAGAAGCTCTACATATTGCAATAACTTGTAGTTTAAACCCATATCAGGATTGGTAGAATTATAGGGGAGAGAGAGAGAGGGAGAGGAATAGTTGCCATTTTGGAATGTTTATGAACATTGAGCTGTCAGTGTCCTGTATAATTTGGATGTTAGGAATAGGGGTGATAATTCGGTTAGTCGGTTATCGGTATAAGGTCGGTTATCGGTTAACCGATAACCGATATTTTCGGTTTCGGTTCGGTTCCGGTTAGCATGTAAGGAAAAGTTCGGTTATACGTTATAACCGATAACCGAACGGTTATAACCGAAGAACCGAAGAAAACTGATTTAAATAATAATATATAATATATAACACTGTTCGATTTATAAACAAAAGTTGAAGGTAGCGCAGTTGGTACAGCATATCTTGCTTATCTTCGCCACCCGAGTTCGATTCCTGCCAGCATCATTTTTTTTTAATTAAGAGAAGAACCCCCTCTCTTGGCAATTCGTTATTCCTCATACCCTTCCCAATCCCACATCGACTAGAAAAGGAAAATGAGGGGGTGATTGAGCTATAAAATAAGAGGGCACACTCTTATTGTTGCTTACACTTTTCCACATCCCACATCGATTAGAAATGGGAAGTGAAGAGGTGATTGAGCTTATAAAATCAGGTCGGACACCTTGATTTAGTAATATGTTTGGGCTCTAATTGCTCATGTTAAATAGTTAAAATTAGTTTCAAATTTTTATTTCGGTTTTATCGGTTACGGTTTTGGTTCCTACTTTTAGAAAGAAAAAAATCGGTTAACCGACAATAACCGAACCGAGCGATTAAGCAGCCCTAATAAAGATTAAGAAATCAAATGAATTAATGATTAAATTCAAATGAATTACTAACTTACGAATTAATAATTAATTTATGATTAAGTTCAAATGAAGAAATCAAATGAATTATTAACTTACGATTAATAATTAAACTAATTTGAGGATTAATTCGCTATCAAGCAATGACCCTCGCCGATGACTGCCACTCCCTAGACCGCCGCAACATCGTCGTTGCCGGAAAAATGGGAAACGACGAGAAAAAATTGGGTTCGAAAAATGTCAAAATTTTGGCACCAAAAGACTCAAAATTTTCCAAAATTTTCATTAATTCAATTACAAACAATTGGGAGGAATGAACTAAAACCATTAAATATCAATTCCCCATTCCAAAATCGATGCAAAAACAAACGAAATTTTGGTTAATAATTTAAGAAGATTATTTGAGGCATTTTATCGAGCATTTGGTATGCGTGACTGAAAAATGAAGAACAAAAAAATAACGGTTGATTTCGATAGCCAATTTCTTCAGAAAACAGACTAAAACTTCGAACAATCGATGATTTACCTTAAGATCGAAACATAATCTCAGTTTTGGGGTCGAAAATCGAATAAATTTTTTTTCCAGAGATAATGACGAAAACAATCCAAGAAGAAAAGAAGAATATTCAATCCCTTAATCCATCGATTTCAACACGTTTCCGGCAAGAACGATAATCATCAAATCAAATCAAATCCAAGAATCGAATCCGACAAAAAATCAAAACCAAGAAATTGAGTGAAAACCTATCATCGAACTGTAAAACCAAAATCAAAACCAAGAAATTGAAGAGGAAGAGGCGAAGGTCGATGATTCAGAGGGTTTGCTGATGAAATTGAGGGGATTCTGCTGCAGGATGGTGGCGAAGGAGCTTTGGTGACGCTGAGCATCAAGGGTAAGACTATGGAGATAGCGGACACGTGGAATCCAAAATGTGAAGACACCCGATGTGTACACATTCTTGCAATATTTGGTGATGTTCAGAATTGTGAAGGAGGCGGATATGGATTTGTACATGCTTGTTGTCGGCGGGCCTGGCGTCGCTTTGTTCCCCCTTCGAATCGCCACCGCCACCGCTTGTTTTTCGCCACCGCTGATCGCGCTAGGGGTTACCCCTAGCGCCGCCGCCGCCTGTCAGATCTAGAAGAGAGCAGTGAGGTTGCGTTAGTCCGAAAGAGTGAGAGGGATGAGTGGGTGTTGTCTTTGAGAGAGATAGAGAGATAGAGAGAGATGAAGAAAGAAAGACAAAGGCAGTGGGCAATAAAGACATTTCAGAACCCAATCATGGTCCCCCTTCCTAGGCAATCTCACAATCGCAATCGCAATCGCAATCGCACCTATTTGGTATAATTGTGTATCTGGATAAAACACGCATTTTTTGCAGGTCTTGACCGGGATAAGATAACTATGCTACCCAATGTTTTAAAAACCGGATCGGTGAGCGAACCGGCAAAGCTATCAGTTTATGGTTCAATCAGTCGGATCGATCAGACCACTGGTCGGACCGGAACATTGTAGCAAATATATATTTATATATATATATAATTTAAATTTAATGAATGATAAAATATAATTAACTATATATTACACACACACACATATATATATTCTAATTAATATTAAATTTAATAAATGATAATATAAATAAAATTTAGTAAATTACAAAATACAATTAAATATATATTAAATAAAAAAATATTAAAATTAATTAGTTACTTTATACATTAATCATATAGCCTTTAATTTATATAATTTTATCAGCATAAATGAATTATTTTATCAATTTTGAGTTTGTGCTTTACTATTTTTTGAAAGAATTGTTTGCAGTTAAATGCATCGCGCTTCATGTGTGTTTTTTAAGTTAGTGATTAATTTTTGCATATAATTTTAATACATACTACCATTTCTCAAGAGTTAAAAATATTAATTAATGAAGTTGACAAAAAAATTGATAAAAATAATTACGTGTTTAGTATTATGAGATATTGCTTCTTAATATCAAACACGAATATAAGTAGTGTAGATAAAAAATTTGATATTTTATGTATAAGAATATCTAAAGTTCATAAAATATTATAAAAGTGTTTGTAGTCTAATGCATAAGATACAACACACCTTATCATTGGCCAATGGATCAAATTTCATTAAGTCCAAATTAAAATCATATTTGAGAAATGTTTAAAAAATTTAAAAAAAAACCGGTTCAACTGGTCGCCGGTTTCCGGCCGAACCGGCCGGTTTTTCCGGATTTGCACTGTGTCATTAGCTTGATGGTTTTTATGACCGAACCGAACCGGGCATCACACTGGTTCGCAACCAAACCAGTCGAACTGGATGATCCGAACTAATTTTTAGAACACTGGTATTTGAATTAATTCGTCAGTCAAAAAATTATGAACTCAATCAAAATTAAATTGCATTTATTTAATTCTAGATCTTCACAGAACTGGACCAATAACCCCAAACTTGCCAATATCATCAACCACTATGACTTTCCAATCTTTGCTAATTTTACTATATACTATAGTTTAAAAAGAATTAAGATCAAAACTACTTATATTCTCTCTTTTTTTCTTTATTAAAGAAGATTAATAATGGTTTCACATTTACTCTATAGTGATTTGAATTCCAGACCTATTGATTGAAGGAAAAAATTAAATTTCTCCTCACATTAAATTAAAATGAAGATATTTAGACAAACTTATCAAATTGAAAAGCCACATGCAACCAACCTGCATTAATGATTGCGAATAAGTCAAGATTTATTACATGTTTCTGAGGTTAGGTCGTGCGGCTCCAATACTTTACAATGAAAACTAAAATTGTTCACACCTCAAATCTTTAGTGACAAAAGCAAGTGTTGAAAAAAATGGTTATATGAAATGTCGTGATCTTAAGGCTGTGGGACCCCATTTTTAAATTATTAATAATTTCCAATATAGAAAGTTGTGGAAAATGGGTGATAAGCACTTGACTCACAAACTTATAGCTTTTAATTAGATTGGACAAAAAAGCTTGTCGATTCGCGACACGTTCAACATTTTATGGGAGATGGAAGAATTGACTTTGCCCACAATTGAGTGGTGATTAGGGTTTGTTGTTCATATCATACCTACTAATTAATTACTATAATTGAGATTTCCTATGCTATTTTCTTTTTTCTTTTTCTTTTTCGTTTTCTTGATTAAGAAGATTAATTCGTCATGTGACTCATGCTGCACATGGATTTGTTAATGGAATTTGATTTAGCCAATCAATTAACACCTGTTTTATTTGGAGTTGACTGAAAAGTCGAAAGGAAGCCGCTCTCGTAAACCTAATTATTTTCTTTTCATCAACCCGACTTAATTATACAAAATGTTGAGGTTGAATTACACATCCTTACTGTAATTATTATTTCCAACATTTTATATGGTATTTTCTATGTAGATCTTTTACCTCCTAGTTATTTTAGATTTAAGATTTGATTTTTGAATTTGAAAAAATAAATTTAATTTATTTCATAATTAATTTAACTAATCGTCCTATAATTATGGAAATTATTATTATATCATTTAAGATTTGAATGATATTTGTTCCAATTAATTTGTTACTTATTTTCTTGATTTCAACTTGCAGAAATTATGATATTATACAAATTTTCGATTACCATTACTCTTTACAACACAATTGACTCGAGTTGAACATTCAATTTGTTTCGTAAACTTCTCAACATTCTTAGCCTTTTGGCCTTTTAAGCATGCAACCACATAATACCTAGCCGATGAGTAACATATAAAAATAGAAAATCTTTGTATCTTTGCATAATGTTAGTAGGCTGTCATCAAGCCATCTTTTGAATCATACTTCATTCCCGGCATAGGATCGAGATCGGCAGTAACACCTTCATCCGAACCATCACACATGAACCATCATCGTCACCTGAACCATCACCGTCGTCTGAACCATTAGTATCAATGATCACATCATCTCCTTCTTCATCGTTGTTATTATCTTCCACTTCCAATAAATCATGACAATAAACAGAAAGTATCATCATATAGCTCATTCAAATCCATATCTTCGTTTTTTTCAAGAACTGAACTTACGTAACTTATGTGCTATTGCTTGAAGATGTAGGGTTAAAATATTTTTTCAAAGCTAAAAAATAGGGGTGTTACGGTTTTATTTTGCATTATATATGTTAAATTAGTATTATTTTATTTTTAATTAAATGTGTGAGAAAATATTTCATGCATGATTTAAGAAAATTTTCTACTAATTATTTTTAACTAATCTAATTTATTTGATGCGTGATTTAAAGTAATAAATATTTACATTACATCTTTTATTACTTCTAAATAGGGGTCATTTTTAATATCGAGATTGTATTATTCGTTTTTATTGTGTATCTTCGACCGTGGATGATAATATATGATTTCGATAATTGATGATATTATATACAAAAAAATCAACTATATAAGGTAAAAATCAATTTCAAAATTTATATAGATAAATTTGATCTTCATAATTCTAGAGATTGATTGTTAATAGATTTATTCACATCCAAAATAGTATATAAAAGTACATTAATTAGTCAAGACATGAAATATAATTATGAGAAAAAAATCGAATATAGAAAATCGAATTTTAAAATAAGGTATTATGGGATTGATATATTATGACTCTGAAAAAAATATATAATTAAAGAAGCCACCAATCTAATATTGTCAACATTATTGTTGTGGTTTATCGTATTTAAATTGTAATGATGAAATATTAATGTAACGTGCATGCCTACTAGCAAACTGTTTTGTCCTGTCAATTTGGATGTATTTAATTTGTGGTGATATATTACAAAGTGAAGTAATAGTATCTGTCGCAAATAAATATGTGGTTACAACATGTATTTCTCCCGATGTTCAACGAAAAACTAATCTAACGGCTCATTGCCTAGCGAATTATGTAAAAAAAAAATTCTTTCACAAAATGCAATTATTTGAAAGAATGATTTTTCGTCATGATTTATTGATATTGTACTCTTGAATTTGCAACAAATTATTATGTCTTTTCCCTAAAAAAGTAGTAATAGTAGTTGATTAGGATGGTGAAGAATATATATAGCTAGGGAGATACTTGTAATTAAGGGCATTCTTCCATCATATTTTAATTCCAAAATCAAAATAATTGAATATACACACACACACACACTATTTTTTAGTATGCATGAGCTAAAAAGAAGTTGAAAAGTTTGTTTGGCAGTCATGTATTTGAGGAAAAGACGCAAAACCTCCACATGCCTCACAACTCATGCCTTTTTATGTGGGGTTTCTGTTGAAACAATGGTACAACTCCTTTGTTCGTACCTCTCACTACATGTGTCCACATTAATTTTCAAAAGTGCAACATATTTGTACCGTTACATGAAACTTTTCAAATTACTTTTTAATATTTTTAAATTCTTTTTTAAGTTTTATATTCCATTTTATATTTTAGCAAATTGGAACGAAGAAAACAAATAACTAAAAGACACGATTGCAATGAAAATTTTCTATTTATTTCAAATATAAAAAATAATTACAAAGTCATATCAATGAAAAGTAGTGGATCAAGAAAAAGAATTAAAAAAAAAAAAACAAGACATAGTCCATCACTTGCTGACTACTGTCCTTGTACAAGCTGAGATGTTTCATCAATGGAAATCGACATACCTGCTTCCATCAAGTGATCAAGTCCAGATGGTTCAGAGATGAGTTCAAGATAGATGCCATTATGCTCAAAAGATCCAAGTAAACATATGTAATGAACAAGAAGAAGAAGAAGAACCAGTGCACAAACTAGACAATTGCAAAGGACTTTAAAGAAGTTAACAAGAACCAAGCTACGAGCCTGCATTCTCAAGAGCCTCACAAGTGCTGATCATTGCCTTTAGTAACTTGACAAGGACAACTATTGCACTTCCTAATATTCGAAACAAAGCTGTTAGCTAGCTGCTATGGAGCCTCAATGAAGGCCTATTCTACATAAGGAGGCATTGAATTTCTTCACAAAATAAATTAAGAAAGGTAACTAGTATCCATTAACAATAAATAAGGTAGATTATGAAATTTTTTCATTAAATTTTGAAACTTTAAGAGGGGCATTTACCCCATCTCGTGGGCATAAGATAGCTTCGCCCCTAATTCTACATGAAGCTCATAGAGAAAATAAAATGGGGTTGGGCGAGATTTGGCGCCTTCGTTTTAATAATAGTGGCAGTGGCTTTTTTTTTTTTTATGGGTTAACTCCTTAAATTGAAACAAGTCTCCATTGACTTATCTCTGTTAATTAATAAATGCAATATATAAGCACCCACATATATAAATTCACATCTCTATTACCAGCTGGTGCGGTGGAACCCAACATTCTCATCTTATGAACATACACCATTTGTGTGAGTCATACTTTGACATTTTAATGTCTCGTCTTAAAAAATCTTTCTAACTCGAAACTAATATATTATCCAATTTTTAGAAGCATATTCTATAATTACTTCCAACTTGTTATAAACTAGTGACTTTCTCTAAATGTGAGAATATTAGTAAGTAGCAAATATCTTCAATAGTACAAACTCCAATATGATCACATCTACAAATAAATTTTAAAAAATTCATATTTGCTATGGTGCTATGGATGTAACTCAATCAATATCAGTTCACACACACAATTAATGTTATGAACTTGTTAAGGATCCTGTAAAAAAAGGGTTGTTCACTGCAACTCCTTATATTAGTCTTATTATATTCTATAAGCACTTTTTTATATAAATTTGGACTTGGAGAAATTTATAGGGCGGGACCACTATAAAGTAAGAAAAATACACCGCATGCGAGATTTGAACCAAAAACCTCTCGATAAAGAGAGTCTTTGGGTGCCTCAACCTTGCCACTTGAGTTAGGTCTCATTGACGATTTTATAACCACTTGAAAATATAAATTATTACACCAAAAAGAAATTCAATGACTACAATAAAGTAGAAAGCAATGTTGTGAAAATGGGGGTGATTAAAAGAATTTTCAAAAGGTTGAAAGATTGTTGCTTCAAAGGAGGGTCCTACAGATAGGGATGATTGAATTTATGATGATGAAGGAGCAATCTACAGCTAAATCCCACTTGCACATTTTGAACTTGATATCACAAGGTCTTGGAATTCCAAAAATGCATATCTATCCACTCTACTTATCCACTTGCTCACAGATAGGATCAACTCATCACATTTAACTGTTTAGATCTCTTCCATTTTTCATCATCACAATAATTTATAAACAGTGTGTGTGTGTCTATATATATATATATATATATATATATATGCACAGAATTATAGGTGAAGGAGCTACATTCATTTTCTCATGGATCGGAAAATCATAAAATTTTAGGATATTTTAGATTTTTCAGAAAAATGTTAGATACACTGAATAACAAGTGGCTGAAAATGTATACTAAGATTGTGCAGAGATGAATGCTGAATATTCCTCCCCCTTGGACAAAAAAATAGGCATCAACAATCAACCAAAAGCCTTTTGATTGAGAATTTCTTCCCTTTTATTCTTGAAAAATGGGTTTTGTTGCTTTAGGTGAAAATCAGAAAATGGGATGTCAGTTCAAATTTTACTTTCTCTTTCTGCATTTAAAAATCAAATTTTGGTACTGGTGTTAGCCTGATTGGGACAGCGGTATCACAGTTTTTGGCAAATGTTAGCACAAAGGATGCTCCTCTCTCTCCCTTTCTTTGTTATGGTTTTATTTTATTTTTTCCTTTTTTTTTTGGGTGGGGGGGGGGGGGGCTTCAGTTTTGGGCACTTATAGACAAAAAAATATCAAGATTTTTTTTCTTTTTTTATTTGCTAT